>WNNJ02002715.1:0-91635 GCA_012934845.2 Pomphorhynchus laevis
TATTATAATAATATTCATTACATAATTATATTAATTATATAATTGATATAATTTATTATATAATTATATAAATTATTATAATTATTAGAATATAGTTGTAATTTTAGTGATATTAGTTTTTATTAAATTTATTTATTTTTTATTAATTTTATATTATATTTTTATAATATATTAGTTTTTATTTATATATTATAAAATTTATATATTATTTGTTCTATAAATTATTTTATATTTGTAAACAAATATAACATATAACATATATGTTATATAATCTATATAACATATAGATTTTAGTTTAACACGTTTCTACGTCAAACATTTGTTCAAAATAATTTTAAATTACTATCGTTAAAAATTCCTTAAATTTACAAATTATTTGTTCAAAAATAATTTATAGTGCATTAAAATAGCACTTGATCACCAGAAAATTGAAATTATATTAACTCTTGCCACAAGCAAAACACCGGGCTACGCAAAATGAACTCATATTTAATTGCTTATAATTCTATCGATGTAACGCGAACACTAATAAACACTAAAATTTAACGCGAACACTAAAATTTTAGGAAAGAATTATCCTTTAGCTGCCAGATTTAATAATAATCATTTTTAATAATGATTTTTAAAAATAAAATCATCCAACGAATGTCGTGATGTACCCATGTTATTGTTTGAGATTAAAACATTGTTCGTTTTGTAGTTACGAACGCATTAACTTGATACGAATGTGAGTTACAGATGCGTGGGAGGTGTATTTTGAAAAATGTAACCTTATTTCTAAAATATATGCATGTAAAAAGTTATTACGCACACAATATGAGAAAGTTAGAAGATCTAAATCGAATTCATTCAAAAGTTCGAATGAATTAAACATTAGTCTAAATAAGGCTAGAGCAATAACGGCGTCGAAGTCGCTACGAACCTTTTACGATTACCGAAAGAGATATTGTTTTCATTGAAACTAAACAGCTATCAAAAAATAAACTGTTTAGAAAACCGTCTAAACATCTAGCATTCGCGATAAAAAGGCAAATGGTAATTAAAGTTAAGGAAATTATTATTATTGTAAATAATAATTGAATTATTAAGCAACCGAATTATATTAATTAATAATTAAATTAATTATAAAATATATAATGATTAAATATTATTAAAAATGCACTTATAAATATCTATTTTCCTTTAGATACAATGTTTATATGCTTATGCACGATAAACAATCAATTGTTGGATTGTTTGTGTCTAATGAGTGGGGTAGATAGTTGACTGTTGATGTCGCTTGCTTTTATGTAATCAGCTGTGAGAGTTGCATTGTAAGGCAAATTGTGATGTTAAATTATTGCTTTTACTTATTATAGTATTTGTATCACATTTCGAACAGATCCGTAATCGTTTCTAGAAAGAACATTGAGTTCAACACTGATGTACTACTTGATAAATATGTAAAATCTAATTCTTATTTTTTTCCATTTTTTAGAAATTCTCAAAGCAATCACTATAAAATGTATTCGTAATTTGTATGCCTACTTCTTGAATTGCTTAATCGTTTATATTTATTAGCCGCGATTACACGATTATCGATCGGTCCTGGTATCTCTAAATTAAAAGATGGAGGTAATATCAGAGAGAAATAAATCAAATAATTTTTTGATAAATTTCATATTTATCTAACAATTACACCGTAAATAATAAATATAAAAACAAAAGATGAATTTATATAATTAATAATAATTTTAATATGGAATTACGCTTTAAAACTTAAAGAATTAGTTGTTAGATTAATTAATTATTTTTAAAAAATTATTTATAATGCTAAACTAAAGAAGTATAAATCAAGTAAGAATAAATCAAGGTATTAGTTCGAATTATTACGATATTTTATAAACTGTAAAGAAAACGAATAAAAACATACTGTTTTACACTTAGATCTAAATCGAAAATTATCAGAAATTATTTAAATCAAAATTGTCTAAAAATTGTATTAATTAAATTAATATAAATAAATATTATTAAATAACAAATACATTAAATTATTAAATAATAAAACAATATTAAATAATAAATATAATAAGATAATTTAAATAATTGTTTAATAAATTAATAATCCTTTAATTATATATTATGACATGTGAATATTAATAACATTTGGATGTCAATAACTACACTTAAATCTTACAATTAAATTGCAAGTAAACAATTATTTTATGTTTCTTGTAACAAATTATTTAATTAATTTTTATTAATTAAAAAATGTGATTATTTAATTCTTAACAACATTCAAATAATGAGCATCAATTTGAATGTCGATTTAATGAATCATTAATTATTATCTGGTCTATTCGTTTTTATAATAATTTCTATTATTATTTTTATTTAAGTCAAAATAAAAAAATAAAATGTAATGACATTATAACAAATAGGTATTAAAACTTTTGAACATCTACAAAGTTTGATAGAAAAATCGATTACACGTACATACAATATCACATGGGAGGATGAGGGTATATCAAAGGAAGATTAAAGATTGTATTATATATGTGATTAACAATGTTAGGAAGATGAATTTGATGTATATAAAATTTAAACGACAATGCTCGATAAATCCCCATCCTCCCCATAGTTATCGTTTGATCAATCAAATATTCTAAGAATTTAAAAAATTACTGTTTTTGAAATTAAATGTTCAATAACTTTACGTGGAAAATCTCAAATTACCAAAGCTTTGGATTATAGATCATTATAAATATGCAGATTGCAGTACTTCAATAAAAATTGTATATTTATATTTGAAATTTTTGAGATTTTTCAAATTCAAATCATTTTTTTTAAAAAATGAAGAAAGTTGAATAACTTTTCGTGCATTTATTGGAAAACTTTATAATGATAGCAATTGCATCGGAAATTCATGCAAATAATACAAATATATTTAAAAGTCATTCCGACTTAATTCGCTTAAAATTTTAAAAAATTAAATATTTAATTTTTTTAATTTAAATTTTTAAATTTGTGCTTGTTTCTACCAAAATAATTTTGTCAGTTGAAAGAGTACTTACAATTCCGCTATTTTAGCACATTTTCATTTTGCTACGACAAAGTCAGTATAACGGAAAAGATCCGAATATTTTTTAACTTTTATCAAGAATTAATAATGCATTTGAATAAAGCATCAAGTATAATTCAAAATACCATTATAGACATAAATTACCTTAAACATTGGAAGGCTTATTATAATATGAAATTATTTTTACCCTAAACAACCATAGCACTTTAACTTCGAACTATATAAACATAAACTGATTTAGTATCATGGAAGTTGATAACACTATCGACATTTGACATATATAACAATATTTTTGACATTTATCAGGTCAACAAGGGATATCCACGTATACAAATAAATTTACATTCAACATTTAAAATATTGTTCAACATGTTAAAATATTATGAAATAGAATTATGCAAGGTTCATTTGTATAAAGTTAAACCAAAATATACTAGGAAGCATGCAAATTCTTCCAGATAAAAATAGTATATGCTGATGTTTTATTTAAAAGAAACTGTCTTAAATAACTTTGACAAATCTACTTTTGACAATTATCAGATCAACAAGGAATAATTAGTATCTAATTACTATATCGATGATGATCCAAACAAATTTACATTCGAAATTTTAAATATTATGCAACGTGTTAAATATTATGAAACGACAATATGCAAGGTCTGTTTGTGTAAAATTAAAAAATAATAAACTATGAACGATAAAAATTATTTCTGATAAAAATAGTAGATGCTGATCTTTTAAATATAAATTACCGTCTTCAATTTCTTGGACAAATCGCTCCCAAAGTTTAAACCAAGTCATTGAAATAGCATAACGAGCATCATCATCACTTTGATTTCGAGAAAACTTAAAATAACGTAGAAATTAAATTTCGTGTTTCAACTGACGCATCTCTATCATGTAAAGGACGTGACAAAGTATTAGCATGTGAACAGAGTAATTAGCTAAATACGTTACATTAAATTAAATCAGCTAACTGAGTCTACGTATTGTTATATAATTATAAAATAAACAAAACATAATAATGCTAAATCAAAATTTAATAATTAAATAATAAAATTAATAATTGTTTTTAGATTTTCTATAATTTAAATCAAGTTAAAAATAAAAATAAAAAATAAAATTTAAAATAAACGTCATTTTTATGAATTGACTAATAAATAACAGACGTTGTATCATAATAAGAATTAGAGGTCATCAGGAGGAACTGCTATGCTATCAGGTTTCGGCCCCTAACTCCTCTACCCAACATAGCAGCGGGGCCAAATACATGCTAATGATGTATTTCCTCTGAAATAACTATCAAGTATCTTATTCTAATGCAAAGTATATTATTTATTATCCATCCATAAAAATTTGCCACTTAAGAGTTTAAATTTATTCTTTATATTATTGTGTTGATTTATATATTTTACCATTTTCTGCTTGATGTTATTTTTATAGTAACAAAGTTTAAAATATGTATCTATTAAATTATTAAAATGATTTTGAAGAAAGCCAATATCATTACATATTGTTGCAATTCTTAAAATTTCATTATTTAATGTATTATATTTTATATTATATGGTATGCATGAATGCTCATGCAAAAATATGTTTCTTGTAAATTTAAATATGTCATCTTTACGATATAAATTAATAGTAGTTTTAGTTAATGTTAATTTAATGTTCATATCTAGATATACACCTTCTTTATCATTAATATTGGTTTTGTTAAGAATAAGGCTTTCTGGAATGGAAAAATAATGAAAAAAGAATGGAAAAATAATGTAATCTACATTGATGATAAGAACAAATAATAGAAAGCTATTTTAATAAGATGAAAATCAGAATTATTTGTAAATTAGTAAAAAATATTATTTATAAATTATTACAAACTTATTATAAATTATGTAAATCGAAATTCATTAAATTATTCAAAAATATTTTATGTATTTTAAAATATTTTTCAAAAAATTTTAAAAATTCTAAAATCTAAAAAAATAAAAATTATATATATGATATAAATTATATAAATTATATATATGATATTAAAAAAATATTATTGATATGATATTATTGATATTAATATCATATCAATAATATGATAATATTAATAATATCAATAATATTAATAATATCATATTATTGATATGATAATAACTGATATATTATTGATATAGTATTGATATGATAAATATTAATATTGATATTAATATGTAAAAGCTGTTTTGATAGATACAACATCATGTTGTATCTATCAAAATACACGTATTAAAACAGCTTTTACATATTAATATCAATATCAATATTTATTATATCAATAATATATCATTTAATATAATATCAATAATATGATATTATTAATATTATAGATATTATTAATATTATCATATTATTAATATTATATTAATGTCAATAATATCATATCAATATTTCACATATTAACCAATGTGAAATTTTAATTGATTTATTAATAATTAATTTATTATTTATCAGATAATAATTGTTTATCATTTGCAAATTATAAGGTCTATAAGACCTAGCTTAAAATTATCAGCCAACACTTTATTATTAAAGGTCGTTCTACAAATATTAATTTCATTAAATCAATATAATTAATTTGTTAATTAACATATCAACAAAAAGGCTCTAATTATCCAAGAATACTTAGCTAATGAACTCAGAGTAAAAATGACTAATTATATAATGAATAATTTCAAAAAACACTTTATAATTTCGTCATGCGCTTGAGCCTAAGCTTTTAATAAAAGTGAAATTTTACCTGTATGAAATTTTCTTTTTCATATCGTTGCCGTCTCTGAATATTTTCACAATTGATGATGCAGCACACACACGGTAGTAATTGATTGCTAACCGGTCCACCACCATATCTTAAATAACACATCGATACTTGTAATAGTGGAGAATATAAATTACTTTTCATGCAATGCTTCCCATATTTCTTCCGGAACCGGAACGGCCACGTTGTGGATATAGGGCCACAATTCAGGGCGAACATCTTGATAACAACATATTACACATAAGAAAAGTATAAATTTAAAAATTTATATTTAACTAAGAAATTTAAGTTTACTAACTTAAATTGACGATTTTCATTTTAATTTTTAACATACAACCAAACATTCGAAATTTATATACGAAAATAAACTCACGTTAACTTGAGATTTTACTTTTGCTCTTTTAAAGCTCTTTAAATTAATATTGAAAAAGCTTTAATTTAAGTCGTTAATTAAACTAATTCGCTTAATCTATAAAATATATGTCATTATATTTCATAGATTAAACGAATTAATTTGATAAACTACTAAAATTAAAGCTCTTTTATTACTCATACAAAATATTTGCATCTAAAAATTCAATTTTAAATTTACAAACTTTTATTATAAAAATCATAAAAAAACTTCTAAGTGAAAACGTTTTTATAATTAATTTACTTTAGCGTAATTTATTAACATTAAGCTATTGCTTTTAATGTTAATTTTGATCCGAAATCATATGTAATCAAATGGTTACGGATCAAATCAGCGGACAATCAGACCTTTTACCATTTCATTATTGTGAACTATCAAAATTACTTGTGAAATATCATATCTAATAACCTATGGAGGGTTATAACATATTAATGACAACAATCATATTAATATAATATTAATATCAATTATATAAATATATATTAAATTTTATTAATAGCTATAAAAACAACGATTTGATATAAACACAACGATCTAATCAAATAGTTGAATAATCGACTTAATTCGATTACTTTCTAATCGATTGTTTTCAAATCGTTGAATTCTTTCAACGATTTGAAAGAATTCAATCAGTACAAATATTCTGAGTTACCACTTGTAATGATGTATTGATTATAGGTATTATAGGTATTTGCAAATGTATCTCTGTTTAGATTACCACAATTAAAAACGATTTTGTAAAAATGATCTAGTAAACGTAATCATATCAATATTGGAGCAAGATCAAAGAAAAGATGAAAATTTTTATTGATATTTCGCTAACCTCTGTAAGCATCTTCATAAAATCACTCAAATAAATTACTAAAATTAATTAAATAATACAAAATTATAAATAATTAAATAATAAATAATTATAAATGATAAATAATTGTTATATAAGATTTTATATAATTTATATCAAATTAAAATTTTAAACTGAAATTTAAAATAAAGAAAAAATTTTATGAATTGACTAATAACTAAGTATAAGGATAAGGATTAGAGGTCATCTGGAGGAACTAATGCTTTGATCCTTAAAAAAATATTGGAGCTGGATCAAACAAAGGAGGAAATTCTTTGACATTTCGCTAACCTCCGTTAGCATCTGATGAAAATTACCTGAAGATAATTACCATTAGAAAATTACCTGTAATTTTTTAAATATGCTAACAGAGGTTAGTGAAATATAAAAAAATTCCTCCTTCATTTGATCCAGATCAAATAATTCTTTAAGGATCAAAACATTATAAAATATAATGGTCTACATCTAATCTATTTATTTTTCAATTTTCAAAACCAAAGGTTAAGTGCTTTAATAAAATTCTCAGCATAATTAAATTAATAAATATAAAATTCTCTGCATTAGTATTAACAATAATTAATAATTATTAATATTATTAATATTAAATATCATTAATATTATTTAAGTAATAAAAAATATTTTTAGTTGCTAAATTGTTACCTCCATGCGGACAAACAAAATCAAAATTTGAAATAGGGCCAGGATGACTGAGTAGATCAAAGTTATTTAACCATTTCTTGCTTACGTAGTAGCGAAATAAGCCTTTCTAAACATTTAAATAATAACGATTATGATAACGCAAATGCAGCAAAACTTTACTATATAACATTTAATATAATTATAATACACTTTATAATTAATATTAATAATTTATTTTAAAATTAAATATAAAATAAATGCGCCATTAATTTAGAATAATGACACAACACTTAAATAAATCATTAGAATAAAAATATTAATTAATTAAGTTAATAAATTAAATTGCATGTTATCAACTTATAATAAATTAATATATAGATTAATAACAACATTGAATTTTTAAATAATTATTTTAATAAATAAATTCTATTCGAGTTTTCTAAATATATATAAAGTATGCGAAATAATATTAGCGTGTTAATAGACCTATTAAAGTGGTTCTAGTGACATAAAATAAAAGTTCCGTTTAGAGCATTCCATTTACGGTATGTAACTAAAAACTTATAACTAAAAACCACATAAAATATAAAAAAGGAATTTAAAAGTGCAGTATTTGTGCTAATAGTTTGATTTGAAAAATTTAACAGAATGGCTTTGACATACCGTTCTGTTTGGAAATGATGCCATCAATTTTTCTTTGAAAGCCGCTGAGGATTCATTTCTCGATTTGCTAAATTTTAAGGTATTGAAAGTTTTACTACGAAAGCAGAAATAAACTTACGAATAAAATAAGACGTAAGCTTGAAGTGAAAGAACGTAAGAAGCTTCAACCATACGGACATAAGCATCGTTGTATTCGTACCAGCAATTATTCAGAAAATTCAAGGCATATGTTTTAAAATGACCACCTATTGGAAAAATCATTATTTTATATATTATTTATGCAGAAGATTAAATACTTTTTTTATGGAAATGTATTTAATAAGTATTTATTCAATGTGCAATGTTCTTTAATAGATATATTTCAATGCTTTTATTAATTAAATCGAATTCGAGATACTGTACATAAAGAAGATTAAATACTTTCTTTATAAAAATGTATTTATAATCCAAATTTTTTTTTATTTTACTGCCTTTCTTAACAAAATCGAATTCAATGCATAAAATTAAAACTATTTTAAATCAATACCTTTAACATTCCCCTCGTGAACTATAATAGCAAATAAATTGTAGGTCTTTACTTCATCCATACAATCTAAAGAATTACACTGTACGTTAAATATTTACAAATATTTACAATTAAATAATAATTTTAAAAATTCAAAAAAAATTATTAAAAAAACATTCAAATCGTATTAATAAGTAACAACACAAAATTTTATTCTACTCTTTTTATAAAATTCTAAAAAGCGTTGACATCAAAAAATTCGAATAACATAAAAAACAAAAAATTTAAAACATTAAATTTAATAAAATAAATTAAATTAAAATTATAGTTTATATATTTTAAATTTAAAATTAATCAAAATTATGAAATATATCAAGTGCATTTAGTAAATTTGGCGGTTTAGTAAATTCTCAATTGAGTTTTAAAAGTTTTCTAACGCTAATTTCGTACCAACGATGTCAATATCATTTAATTGAGAATACATCAAATTTGATAGAAGCATTTGAGAACATAATTGCTAGGCTGTACACTAAAAGATGAAAATGAAAAAATGTGCAAATTTACTAAAACGAATGATGCAATAATTAGTAACTTAGAAACTATTAAACTGTATTAAAATTATAAAACGGTATTTTTAATTTGTTAATTTTAATGAACATAACATATCAAGTCCGTATTAAATCTACAAAATCAGTTTTGTTATGATTAAGAAATATTTTATTAATATGCGAATATTTTTAAAATTAATTGAGAATTCTATCAAAATAAAGATTGAAAAATTTATCATCAATTATTTTGATATAAAATTCCAATTAGTGAATTTTTGTATTTCTTATTATTATGAATTTATTAATTATTAATTTATAAAATTAATATATTAATATATTAATTTTGTTTTATTTTATTAATAAAACAGGTAACGTCAAATCGTAACATGACGTTGCAAATGACAAGAATACAAAAGATATTTAAACATTTATAGTTGATAGGTTTCAATTCGATTATAAAGAATATAAACCATATATATACTAATATATAAGATTTATTTTATATAATTCGATTATATACAATCGATTATAAAGATTATATGATTATAATGATTATGTCTTTAAGATTAATTATAAATAAGGATTAATTATATCAAATAAATTATGTCATAAAGATTATATGATTATAATCGATTATAATTATGTATATTATTCGATTTTAAAGAATATTGACACATTTAGTTAATTCATATTATACTTTATATTATTCGTAACGTACGAATAACGTTAAACTAAACTAACCATAACTTCTGATATGCTTAGTTTGGATCTGATAAGAAAATAATAATAATTCTGTTTGCTCTTATTAATTATATTTATGATCTTGTTACAGCAAGATCGCCTTAAGCAGAGCAACCATCTGTCAGATGCTGCTGGATGGCCCGTTGTAAGTTTAGTCTGAGTCAACTAAACTAGGTGGCGACACCGAAAAAGCAATGTTAAAAATTATGACTTAAAAGTTACATGTACTCAACCAGATTTGAAAATACTTAAGTACTGATGATTTTAATTTTAGATCTTTAAATGTAGCAGCAAAAATTGTATAGTTTGTGATGTTATAAATAATAATTGTATCGTAAGTAATACGACAAACAAATGTTTTTCATTAGATATTAATAATAATTGTAACTGCAATACCGCAGGTGTAGTGTATCTAATACAATGTACATGTGGATTGCAATATATAGGAAAAACATATCAAATGTTAAAAACTAGGTTTAGGCAACACATATATAATATACAGCGTAATAGTCAAACTATATTTCATAAACATATGAGATTAATAGGACATGATATTAAAAACTGTTAATTATTTATTTTAGAACATATTATCGAAGAAAACATATCAATATTAAATCAAAAACTATTAGAAAAAGAAGATTTTTGGATTAAAACGCTTAATTCCATGTACCCATTAGGATTTAATGACGTGGTACAAGGAATTGGCAGAAGTAGTAAAATAATTATGTACAATTTTAGTACGCTTTATACTAAAAAGCAGATATTTAAGACACATTAGAAAAATTAAAAAAACCTTGTATTCGAAAATAACTATACAAATATATGTTATAATAACTAAAGCGCCGATCTAAGACAAATTAAACAATCAAGCAAATATAAATAGATTGATAAAATTGAAAAAATAGAGGCTTTTAATATTTTGATATATCAAAATTATTAAAAAGAAAGGACATCTATATTAAGACAAATAAAATGTGTTCCAATAGAGTAATAATAGCCCAATTATAGCCAAATTGTTTTACGTTTTAGTGAATATGAATTTGTTCATAACTGTGTAAAAACTAAATCTAAACAATATAAATATATGAAATATGTGTTTCGATACATTGATGATATATGTGTATTTAATTCTAATAATTTTTATTCAATTAGTCAACAAATTTATCCAGAAAGCCTTATTCTTAAAAAAACCAATATTAATGATAAAGAAGGTGTATATCTAGATATGAACATTAAATTAACATTAACTAAAACTACTATTAATTTATATCGTAAAGATGACATATTTAAATTTACAAGAAACATATTTTTGCATGAGCATTCACGCATACCATATAATATAAAATATAATACATTAAATAATGAAATTTTAAGAATTGCAACAATTTGTAATGATATTGGCTTTCTTCAAAATCATTTAAATAATTTAATAGATACATATTTTAAACTAGGTTACTATAAAAATAACATCAAGCAGAAAATAGTAAAATATATAAATCAACACAATAATATAAAGAATAAATTTAAACTCTCAAGTGGCAAATTTTTATGGATGGATAATAAATAATATACTTTGTATTAGAATAAGATACTAGATAGTTTTATCAGAGGAAATACATCATTATCATGTATATATACATATATAACATTGTTATATATTTCTCCATGGTTATTATTAAACTTGTTACACTGCCTGCTATGACTCTTCATTGAGTTCAGGTATATAATATCAAAGGTAGTAAATAGCCAAAAATTATTTTACTACTATAAACACTAGCAAAAAAGTCTACGTTTACTAAGTTTTAAAAAGTTTGGTTTAAAAACCAAACTTTTTTAAGAAAAGTTTGGTTTCTAATAAACATACAATTGAAAAAGTCTTAGATTCGGACGAAACGTTTTAAATAAAAGTCTCTGTTTTTGCTAGTGTTTATAGTAGTAAAATAATTTTTGGCTATTTACTACCTTGGATATATATAATATATATATTATATTATATATTATATATATCATGTGGAGGAAAATGCGCCGAAATCTGAAAACATACATGTTCCTTTTGATGACATGCTTATTTTGATAATGCTTATTTTGATAAATCGTCTTTTTTATTAGTCAATTCATAAAAATTGACTTTTATTTTAAATTTAAATTTTAAATTTTAACTTTATAAATATAAATTATATAAAATCTCACATAACAATTATTTATTATTCAGTTATTTTTATTTTACTTAGCATTATGTTTTATTTATAAATCGTATAAAATACGTATAATCAGTTAGCTGACTGATTTGTTAGGAAAAAGATATCAATAAAATGTAAACTTGAGAGATATGCAAACGCTACACAGAACATAAGCTAATTTGATGAACAACACAGTCTATTGTTTAAAGACGGTTATAAAATTCATATTTCAATAGATTAATGGCAATCTACACGATGGTTTGAAGCATCATAACATATAAGTATAAGTACATAACGATCTGGAATAGCAAAATATACGTTATATTATGTAAAACAAATATTATATATCAAACAGTTATCATATATGCACAAAACTTGTTTGTAAGTTTTAGGCAGATTAAATAAGTACAGAACAGGGCATATGTTTGTAATAATTCAACAGCTCCCTTGAATTTTTCTCTGGATCCAGCAGAAACTAACTCTCATGAGTGAGCTAGCAGTCATGTAAAGCATGTTTACGTAAACAATTTGATAATTTTTAATTTTAAGAACAGAAATGACAATGAAATAATAATTGCGTCAATATTGATTGTAATTATTCTTAATACGACCAAAGTGCGATAAAGTATCAAGTAGTAGGGATAAAAATTAAAAATTAAAAAACTAACATAACAAATTGAACAAACCTTTAGAAACATACGGTGACATGTCTAATTTAATTAATGGGAAAGATACGTAATTGTTCAATTTTCTAAAACTGAGAAAATCTCGACGCGATCTTTTCAGATGAAAGGATAACACCTTCAGGAA
Source organism: Pomphorhynchus laevis (assembly GCA_012934845.2). Lineage (NCBI taxonomy): Eukaryota > Metazoa > Acanthocephala > Palaeacanthocephala > Echinorhynchida > Pomphorhynchidae > Pomphorhynchus > Pomphorhynchus laevis. The sequence goes on from WNNJ02002715.1 coordinate 13,183, forward strand.
AGAAAAATTCAAAAGTCAATTTTGGTAGGACTTGATGTACCTCAGGCAAGCTAGTTATTTCACAGCTTCTGATTCCATTACGTAACCTATGACATTCAAGTAAATACATTTTAAAGTATTATACATTAACTATTTCGAAATTTTTTATTTTCATTAAAACATTTATATATTAAATTTATGAAGTTATGATGCTCTCTAATTTGCACACCTTTTTCATCTGATAACATGATTTGCACTTCGTCATATACTTCATTTTTAATGGATGCAATAATTAATATCAATAATCCTCATTCGCTACAACAAAACTGAACTTCGATCATCAGCTTCGTCAGCAAAATGTATCACTCCGAGTTTTGTGATAACTGTCAAGACACTAGCAATTCCTCACGATGCTATACGAAGCTCAGGTGCAGAAAGCGATTTTACTGGTTTGTTGTGTGTGGACCTTCTAGTTATTCTTTATATAGGGCACAAATTCGTATCCGTTGATTACGAGTACACTGAATTTCTCACAGGATTCCTGAAGGAATGCGTCATTTTATAAATTGTTATTGCGAAAAATCGCTTGAAACTGTGGTCCAGGAGCCAAAGCTGGCTACGATTGATTTTTGATTCATATTTGCTGCTAAATAACTGGACTTCGATCATCACCTCCATCAGTCTAATGTATCAATCCGAGACGTAAAATAATAAAGATTAAAGATTAAAATTTAATTACAAATTTAATTGTTACAATATATGTGAAAATATGACAACTATATGCATTCAATTATTATAATTATGATAAATTATATAATTAATTAGAAGATATTTTGTATATATTATATGTATATTCGATTTAAGTAAACTAATTCTGAATTTGTAAAAAATAAATAAACTTGAACTACATTACAGTCAAAAATAAAATGTAATTTAAAATTCTCAATAAAATTTTTATTTTATTATGAAATATAGCAATTGGCTGTAAATTTTATTCATTGGCTGTAAATTTGTTTGCAGCCAAATCTAATTTTCCTCATTTTAACATTGAAAAGTATAACTTTTAAAAAATGTGTAACATAATATGTCGTAATGCTTAAGGTACAATTATTGGTATGTAAATCATCAATTAATTGACGAATTTAAGGAATGCAAGGAAAATTTCAAGCAAATCAGTTACAAATAATCAATTAATTAACTAATCAATTAATCACTTACATTTTGCATTGATCACAGCTGTACATATTATCTCCTCGTAATTCATCCGCAGAAAAAAAAAGTTCTAATGAATCCATCAATGTAACGGGGTGACCAGAAATATAGCTTACAAATAAAAATTAAAAGAATTAGCTCCAGATTAATATATTGGAATTTTAAGCTTTAAATCACGAGAAATTTTATTAATTTTTTATTTGGCGTTTAGTTTTAAAACAAAGCTTGACAATAATGAATTTCTAATTTGAATTAAAAATAAAATATTTCGAAACGAAAAGTCCATATTTGCATTTATCATTAATCTACAAATAATAAAGATTTTATAATATGGTAATTGTTATTTTATAATATGTAAAAATGCTGTAAAAATTTAGATCATATAACTGAGTCAACGTATTAATATAGTATTAATATATTTAATATAATAAAATGAAAAGAAAATAATTATATTATATTAATATCTTTAATATAATATAATTGAAAAATTATATAAAAAATAATTAAATAATTATAAATAATAAATAATTGTTTGTTTGATGTGGAATCCACGAAAATATTGACAAAACGATATCAGGTACAGTTTCGTCATTATTTTGACTCATCAGTGCAAGGTACCTCCCAATACCGGATGCATAGGAGGACCGGCAAACGGCGCGAGTATGATTGAAAGGAACTGCTTACTTATGCAAACACAGGTTTGGCATTTTTTGCATAAGTAAGATTAGATTATTAATATTAAATTATTAATATTGGGATAAAAATATTAGAATAATAATATTAATATAATTAATATTAGATTATTAAAATTCGAAAATATATTTTTTATGAACTGATATATAGATAATAGATAAAAATGTATTAGAATAATGATTGGAAATAATCAGAAGGTACTGCTGGGTTATCAGGTTTTGGTTATTTTTGCATAAGATTAGATTATTAATATTATATTATGAAATATGATGATTTAATTTTAAAGAGCTGATCAATAGAAAATAGATAACAATGTATTAGAATAAAGATTGGAAGTAATCCGTAGGAACTGCTGGGTTATCAGGTATTGACCATTATTGCATTAGAAGTAAGATTATATTATTAATATTAGATTAATAATTTTGGATTATTAATATTAATATTAGACGAAAATACATTTCTTATGAACTGATCAATAAAAAATAGATCACGCATTAAAATAAAGATTGAAACTAATCAAGAAAAGCTGTTGGGTTATCAGGTTTCTTCCTGATAACCTCGATCAACATATAAGTTTAATTTATAAGTATAAATTATAAAAACAAGTTTGTTATTCAATTTTAATTTGCTTTGTTGTTTTTCAGTACCTTTTTATAAGATCGACGAGTGGACCAAGCCAAAAGAAAAACATATTTAAAAAGCTTAAGCGTTGGAAAATGTTTACAATTTGAGTTTGCTTGTTCGATCTGATTATCTATTTGAAAAAATAATAATTCAGGCTTCCAAAAACTGTAAATACCTGAAGTTGTTCTTGGCTTGGAAGAGAAAGAGACAGCTCTTGAAATACCTCTTTAACGACGGAGCGCCTTTCACATGTAAGACATTGAACCTGACTTTGCATAGTACCGTCAAATAGTTGCGAAATTACGCTTATATCTGCTTGAGGTGGCTTAGTTTCATCAGGGTCGTTGTCGCCTGACATAGGAGCTGTAGTGGATAATGTAGGATTAAGTGGAGAATCAGATGTTCGATCGATAATTTCGTCTGCTTCTCCGTCAGGTGTGGCCCATGAAACAATACCACTAGAAGAGCTTGCAATACAGGATGCGTCGATCGTGTTTGAAGTAGAAACATCGTCATCAAAGTTAGCGCTTCTTTAAAAACGATAAATAGAATTTTTAAATTGCATTGTTTGGCAAAATGTGACCCACTTGTAGATGCAAATCCTGAAGAAAATAAATTATAAAAATGATCGACAAAATTAGATATTTTACTAAATTAATTAACGGAAAATCAATGTGAAATATCGAATAGATAAGATAAATTGAAACAATAAATAATAAGATTTAAAGCATTTCATTTTTAGATGTTCTTTAAAATAAAAAATAAACAGCAAACAATTCTGCAAACCATAAAACAAGAAATACGAAATGATAAAAATTTTATTAACGCGACAACTGCATTATTTTAATAAAACTTTACGCAAAAGATTTACCTGTCCTTCCAGTGCGATTTCACATTTGGCAAAATTAATTCCGTGTGCATCTTACCGAGAAAATATCTCAAGAATTCCTGGGCGTCCTAAATATAGCAAACGAAAGTAGATCAAATTTAAACCAGTTTCCTACGTATATTTTCAAAATATTTGCATTTAGATAATAAAGATCCTTGATTTAATTATTATTGAAACAAAAATTTATTTATTCTTAATAAAATTTCGCGTAAAACTCATCTAGCAAAAAGTTCATATCTCATAATTTGCATTTTAAAACCCTCAATAGAATTCATTACGACCACAAACATAGCTGCAGCTCTAGTATCGAATCTATACACTTCTGTAGGATTTGAATGGTTAATAAAATATGATTAGACAAAATGCTAGCCTTAGATATGGAAAAGGAATGGTTGAGAATTTTCGAGTTTATTCTTAGGATAGACATAAAAGTCAATGAAAAAATGAGTATATGCGACAGGTACGAGTAAATACAGAGAACGCAGTTTTAAATTCATTGTGCAATTTGTCACGATAAAATAAGAGTTGACCAACCAAGCCAAACTATTAATTTTAGTATGGATATTATAGTCTATCAGATATCATTCAAAACTTTTAATATATCCGATTGTATTATTCCAAACTATTTACGGTGATGAAGGTTTGATACTGACTGAAATAATAATTTATAAAGTACAAGCAGTTGAAATGATATTTATTCTAAACATAGTCAGACTTCTTGAATAGTTCGGAATACAGCCCTCTGTTCTTATGCACTAGAATAAGCAAGTTACTCCAGCTACTTTCGAAAAGAATTTAATATTCGATAGAATATTAAAAAACAAAGATTATTGTATATAAATGCATAATTAAAAACGGCAAAAATTGATAATAATTTTATTTTATAAATAAATAAAATAGATAAAATAAAATTAAAAAGGTATAAAATTGTATGCTCGTTGTATTATAACGAGGTCGCTGATAAAATATAATTACATGTATTCATACATGTAATTATATTCTACGTAATGTAATCATTTTTTCCGATAAAAATTAAATTTATGGATGTAAGTGCAAATTATTGAAATTTTATTTCAGCAAAATTGTAAAAAAATAAACTAACTTCAATTTTTAATTATTTCGATTAACTTAATTATATTCTATGATATTTTGCAAATATTCTAATTTAATTGCGAAAAAACTGAGAAATAAGAGTGCCAATAACTAGGAGTTTATTTTAGTCTACTTCATTATAAAAAGCGAGAGTTTTTGGAAGAGAATAATTCACAATTTACGATTTGGTTTATTCAAAGTAACAAATTAACATTCATTGAAAATTTAAAGCAAATAGAACTATTTTGGAAATATTTGAATATTTTAGTTGCAAATCTTATCGGTTAGTGTTTGAATCAAAACTTTAAACAAATTCGGTCATAAAAGACCGAATGAAGATTTACAGAAAGTAAATGAAAGTATCAAATTTACAATAACTGAATAACCTGCTGACAATCATCATGAAACACTGAATGATAATTTCCAATAATGGAAAGTATTGGAAAGGAATTGAGAAGGGTAGATCTGAATAATATAAGCTGCATTCTAGAATAACAAATAAAAATACCTTCGCCGTAACCACATGTCGGCAATAAATTGCGCATAAACAGTTGACAAGGCACATTTCTTAGACAAGGTACACCCAAAATCGATAAAGTAACTTGTTAAACTGATACTACAAATATTAATATGTTAAAAAATTTTAATTCATGGATAATCATACCAGTTAGAAAGTGCTTGAAGTACGGAATTCATAAAGCACAGATTTCCGATATTCAACAGACCGCATGTTCCTATCCAAATCAAAAAAAATCAAAATTGGCAAAAAAAATTAAAATATTATTTATATGTTAGAGTTAAGATAGTATCTTTAAGTTGGCTGATTAAAATATAACTGACATAAAATATTTAAACTGCAAAAGAAAAGCCATCAGGACAAAAATTTTGATTCATATTTTACATTCCTATTTTTATTAATGTAAAATCTTCTTGATTTATCTTTTTTGTTTAAGTTACTCATGGTAGTAAACGTATGCTTGAAACTTGAGGTAAGTTAATAACGAAATTTGCGTTATATCATACGAATAGCAAAGATGCAAGGCATTTGATAGTATTGTTTAAATAAATGTATTTACTAAATAAATATAGTATTTATTATATAAATGTATCCATCATCTATTTAATGTAGAAGCTCAATTATGATAATACATTTTATTTTATTGTTGATCACTTGACTGTATTTTTTAAACATTAAAAATTGGTACTATATGTAAGTTCAAAAATTTTCAACAAAATAAGCGATTCCGATCTTACTGTTATTTGATTATTGACTGAAAAACAAATTTAGAAAAATTAAGTTTTTCTGTATTTACGATGCAAATTCTTTGAAGCAACGGTAGTGTTTGTAACAGAATCTAAATTACATCAATAAATCAATTAATCTAATTATTATTGATATTTAATTATAAATTAAATAAATAAATTATATAAATTTTTAATTATTTTCAATAAATTATAAAAATTTATAAATTATATAAATTTATAATTAGAATTATAAATTTATAATATTATATAATATAATATTATATATAAACATTATATAATATATTATATATTATTATATAATATTATCATATAATATTATTATAATATTTTTGTATAATATTATGTTACAAACAGAATTTACAATTCTGTTAGTAACAGAAATACAAAGAAACAAATAATTTAAATTAATAGTTAATTTAATCCCGAATCTCTTTCCATTTTCGATTAGACAGTTTTAAAGGAACGAAGAAGAAAAAATTACCCATTATTAAAAGTACAATATTTCGATAGCTTCTACAATCATCATCAAGATTAAAATTAAATTTAATTAAAAATATCAAAATATTGTAATGGAAAACAAAGGGTAATGTTTTATTATTCGTTCCTCTAAAACTATCTAATTCCGTATTACTTCTTTACATATAAATTCAAATATTTTATCATGAAATTTAAATGGATGTTCACATTTCATATGTATCAATTAATTCTTTCAGATTAATTGAGCGTCACCAATTACTGTATATTCAAGTGCACAATTTTTATGTGAAGTGACTTGATTTTAGCATCAGCGTTAGAGCTTTTCTCGCGCTTTAGCTAGTGTTGTACAAGCATGTAATGCTTGCTCCGACATAACGGCTTACTTGACGGAATGAGCGGCAGCACACGTGCTGTCCTGTGAAGCCACTTTTAAATTTCAGTGTCAAATGCAATGCTTAACAACCAGTGGAGGAGCGTGCACTTATCGAATTCCGTTCAGAGGTTTACTAAGGATAAAGAATCGCCGAAGTTGTGTAAATAGGGCCACACTGATGATACCCCACCCTGTAGTGATGAGTACACTAAGATCGAAACGTCCCATTGGGCGCTAGGCGTCTGTGGTAGGCGCATTCCGGGTTAAGTTTCGCGAAGAAACTTTTAAAAGGATTACAAGCTTTAGTCGTTTCTCCTGCTTGTGCTGCAAAATTCTTTCATATTAATTATTTGCGTCACCAATTACCTTACAATTATCTTATTTAAAGGTAACTTAAACAAATTAATAGCTGCTTATTAAAAATCGACAGGCATTGTGTATTTTCAAAATATCGAAAATATTTAGTTCTATGCAGATTAAGAATTCAACTGCATTTTCTTAAATTAGAAGCATCGTAAATTTAATATTAGTAGATTAATTTGTAAACGTGACACGTACTGCAAAAGTTAAACAAAGTGGTTCGAAGATCTCTTGAAAGCATTAATTTGTGATATATTGAAGAAAAAAAACAATCAAAGCAGCAAGAATAGCTACACATTTGCCCTTTTGATACAAATAAAACTTTTATTTTACATAAATTATTTTATTTTTATCGATGCTCACAAATACCGATAACATCACCGATGTTATCGTCATCTTGTAATTAATTTCATTTTCTTCAAATTTGCGAATATCCGGTTATCACCACCAATCGTAGCTGACGTGGAATTAAATAAAACTTAAATGAATAATAAAAAATTATCAATATCCTTATTTGCAACTACCAAATTATATCTTTTAAATTACGTATTATAAATTAAAGAAAAAATATTCAACGGAAAAAATTTAATTTGACTTAATTAATTTAAATTTAATTTTGAATCCTTCATGTGCAAATATTTATCGATATCCACTGTAGAAAAAATATAAATTATTCATCGATATTTACTTTAGGAAAAATATAAATTATTCATCGATATTTACTTTAGGAAAAATATATAATTTACTCAGCAAGTGCTGATCACACCTTTTAATTTAAATATTTCAAAATATTAGTATTTGCACAAAAAAAACTAACAATTTCACTTTTATAATAAAGCACCTCTATCGATTTTTCTTGCAGAATGAATTGTATAAATGCTTGGTTCAAATATACTAGTAAAGCTGAATTCATTGTTATCTGGCTGAACTTCAGCAGAGCGACCGTCCAAACTAAATCAACAACAATTACGACATGCGTGCGATTACAACAAAAAAGATATAAAAAATTAATATTCGGAAATACATATACATATCTCAAAACGAGAGTGATACCATTCGGCTTGAATTATATTAACAATATTTTAAGCCAGACGCGGAAGAACGACGATAACAGTATTTGATACCATTTCGTCATCACAATGACTCATCGGTGCCAGATCCATCCCACTACTGGATGCAGATGACTAGCAGATGTCAATAAAACGAATCATGTGTATGATGTACTAGAAAACCTCTAGTAACATACATCATAGAGTACTAAACCAGCACTACGGCTTTACAAAAAGAATCATTAGCAAAAACAATGACAAATGCCAGCGCAAATATCTTCTATATCGGCTAACTTCTTTTATGAATATCATAAAACGAGAGTGATACCATTCCACGTGAATTATATTAACAATATTTTAAGCCAGACGCGGAAGAACGAGGATAACAGCATTTGATACCGTTTCGTCATCACAATGACTCATCGGTGCCAGATTCCTTCCACTACTGGATGCAGAAGATGACTAGCAGATGTCAATAAAACGAATCATGTGTATGATGTACTAGAAAACTTCTAGTAACATCATAGAGTACTAAACCAGCACTACGGCTTTACAAAAAGAATCATTAGCAAAAACAATGGCAAATGCCAGCGCAAATATCTTCTATATCGGCTAACTTCTTTTATGAATATCATAAAACGAGAGTGATACCATTCCATGTGAATTATATTAACAATATTTTAAGCCAGACGCGGAAGAACGACGATAACAGTATTTGATACCATTTCGCCATCACAATGACTCATCAGTGCCAGATCCATCCCACTACTGGATGCAGAAGATGACTAGCAGATGTCAATAAAACGAATCATGTGTATGATGTACTAGAAAACTTCTAGTAACATCATAGAGTACTAAACCAGCACTACGGCTTTACAAAAAGAATCATTAGCAAAAACAATGGCAAATGCCAGCGCAAATATCTTCTATATCGGCTAACTTCTTTTATGAATATCATAAAACGAGAGTGATACCATTCCACGTGAATTATATTAACAATCTTTTAAGCCAGACGCGGAAGAACGAGGATAACAGCATTTGATACCGTTTCGTCATCACAATGACTCATCAGTGCCAGATTCCTTCCACTACTGGATGCAGAAGATGACTAGCAGATGTCAATAAAACGAATCATGTGTATGATGTACTAGAAAACTTCTAGTAACATCATAGAGTACTAAACCAGCACTACGGCTTCACTAAATAGGATCATTAGCAAAAGCACTGGCAAATGCCAGCGCAGGTATTTTGTACCATTTTTTGCCGTCTGCTTGTTCTCCTCTGCATCCAGTCGTGGGAGGGATCTGGCACTGATGAGTCATTGTGATTCATTAAGTCATTCACGCATACTCTATAATATAAAATATAATACATTTAATAATGAAATTCTAAGAATTTCAACAATTTGTAACGATATTGGCTTCCTTCAAAATCATTAATATAATTTAATAGATGCATATTATAAACTAGGTTAACTCGGCTAATATAAAAATAAAATCAAACAGAGATTCATGAAATATTTAAATCAACAAAATGTTCTTAAAAATTAATTTAAACTATTAAGCGAAATTTTTTATGGATAATAAATAAAATACTTTATATTAGAATAAGGTACACCATATAATCAAATTTCATCAACGGAAATACGTCGTTTGCATGTATTTGGCCCCGTTACTACGTTGCGTCGAGGAATAGGAGCCGGAAGCTGATAACATAGGAGTTCCTCATAATGACCTCTAATCGTTTTTCTAACACATCGTATATTATTTATTTGTCAATTCATAAAAATGTAATTTAAATTTAAATTTAAAATTGTTACTCTATATAAATATAAATTATATAAGTTCTTCGATTATGTATAATCATTTATAATTATTTATCATTACATAGTATAAAATACTTAGACTCGGTTAGCTAATCTGAGCTATAGCAAAACAACTTATTCTTAAGAATAAAATTTAACTAGAAAGTTTTATTTAAGTTATATAACTTATTGGGTATACAAAAACATTAAGAAAAATCATTTTATAACATGATTAATACATAAACTTTTAATAGGAAGATAAAATGCATATAGCAGCAATCTATAGTGATCCAGGAATATCGAGTGAGAGCAGAATAACTGGGAAGGAATCAGAAATTCCTGAATCGTAGATTGACCATTGTTAAAACGTTTAGAAGTGATTATGAATGGCAATAAAGTCAAGAAAATCACTAAGAACATACGTTGTTGTAATCAAATAACTGATTACAAATTAAATAACTGTAATTACTGATAATGGTATTAAATGTTACAGTATATAGGTTTGAGGGAATTTCGAACCAAATATTAAAGTTGTCAAGAAAAATTATCTGGACGAAGAATGTAGATACATGAGGCAATGATGGCAACAAGTTCTTCAAAATCAAAGTGAATGGTTAAAATAGAATCAAATAATGGTTGAAATAAAGAATAGTTGAAATTAAATCGAAGTGAATTGTTGACAGATAGTTAAAAAGTAGTTGGGGAGAATGAAAAAAAAATACGATATGGATAAGTGCAGAGTACCAAGTAAAAGCTATACTATCAACTTATGTCTAAGAGGTGATGATTAGGGATCTAGGTAGAGTGCGAGTCAGAAATAAATATCATCAGCGGGACCTAGGCAGCGTGCAAGTCAACAACGTAAATGTATTTTAAAGAAATACCATCAGTCAGCATGTATGATTCATTAAGGGATATACAATCTAAATGTTGCTCTACGAATAAGCTAACAACTAGATTTGAATTGTATAAAATCGAACAAGTATTAAGAAGGCCAAGATGAAAAGTAAAATATCACAGTGGTATGCTAGAGTAGATGCATAGGATACGTTGTTTAAATCGAATTTTTGAGGATAAACGAACAACACGTAAACTGCATATTATCTTCTTTATCTTAATAAATGATAAACTGTGATATTCTCCACAAATTTTCGAGACAAAGGAGAGTGAAAGTTGGATGATTTCAACAGGGTGCAATCTGGAAAATACGACTAAAAAAATTGATGATAATAGCTCTAAGCGGTTAGTCATGAGATAGTTATTAAGTTGGTATTATAATAAAATGGTAACAATCGTATTATAAATCAACTGTTCACTTATTGATTTATTAGTTATTGATTAATGGAGCGATTAAAGTTTAATTATTTATTTTGAAGTCAAATTTGACTTCAAAAAAATAATTAAACTAAACTCACTGCATTAATAAATAATGACGGTTATTAATAAAAAGTTAACTTTTAATGAAAACTTCTAATTATTTCAAATATTCAAATTTAAAGCGCCAAACTTTGCATAAATATAGTGTTTTTAAGTTTATTATTCGTTGTTACTTATTATTTATTGCGACAATATGCAAAAGCAAATACTTTCCATTATTTGCAATTAGTTAACAAGAAAATAAATAAATAAAAAATTAAAAAAATAAAAAATTTTAAATTATAAATAAATTAATCATTTTAAATAATAAATTCTTAAGTTTCGTATTATTGTTTGACAAAATTTATTTCAGAAATTTGTTTTCCATAAATACAAAATTAATTTCAAATTTAATAATTTAATTATTTAATAAAAATAATTTCAAATTTAAGTTAGTAGCATAAAAGTTATTTCAAATTAAATAAACAAACTGATGATTTTATTTTATTAAATCGGTGTTACATTAATTTTTATCAACGCTTTAAAGAAGTGTGTCAATAAAGTAAAAAATAATGTTTCATATACAAATATAAAATATTTTTTTATTATTTAACATTTAAATAATTATATAATTATTTAAATATAATTTAAATTTATAATTATTTAATTATATAATTATTTAATTATAATTAATTATTTAATTAATAATTATATAATTTATATAATTAGTTAAATAACATCATTTATTGTGGTAAAATAAAATGTATTAAATTTAATACTTACCTAAAGGAAGGCCGATTGCTATTTTCAAAAACTTCGGAATTACAAGCAAAGCACCAAATACGCTCTGAGGCTACATTAAATGAGAGACTGTGTGCGGATCGCTAAAAATGTTTTTTAAACTAAATTATAATTAAACTATGTATTTTTAACTATACATTACATCAAATGTTTATGTCAAATGTTCGTTAATTTCATTTGACAAATTAAAATTACAAGCAAATAATTTATTTGAGTATTTTTTCAAATTTCGAGTAAATTATGCCAAAAGTACTAGTTTTTAGTAATTTCGATGTGTCGGATATACAATATCTGATCGTGATACATTTGATGATAAACTGATGCATTTAATGATAATTGCAAATTCGTTCAATATGTATGCAACAAAAGTTGACTTTTAAAGATAAGAAATGTATATTTTAACGTTTATACAATAAAAAATATTCTATTTACATAACTAGTATTATTTACATAACAAAAAATAGGTAGGCTTTCAAATTGAAGGTAAAACCTTCCTCTACCAACGATGATTTAATTTGAAATCAGAAATGATTTTAATTAAATTTAGAAAATGTAAGACGAAAGCCATTCATTAAATCTAATTGACAATAAATCAGACGAGTAGAGTAATCGTCAGCCAACATTAAAAAAATCGAAACGTGAAACGTAGGTATTGGATCAGTAGCTGATGAGGTTTACAAATACTGAAATGTAGGATACTCCTATCGGCTTATAGATACGAAAATTTTTGATTTAAATTTTACATTTCATTATTAGTGAACCTAATCAACTACTGATATAATGCCTACGTTTCACGTTTCGATCCTTTTAATGTTGGCTGAAGATCGTTCGACTCGTTCGACTTGTTGTATTAACAATCAGATTAAATGAAGATTTGTTACATTTTGTAACAAATTAATTAATAAAAAACAAATTAAATCAGCGTTGGTGGGGGTACTTTAGATATGAAACTCTACCTATATTTTCGAATAATTACTATTATCAAACTAGTCATCGATATCAAAATTTTAATTCTGAACTTTTTTAAATCCTACAATAAGACAATGCTTTTGTATTATAGATGGATTTAAGAGAGTGCAGAGAATATTATGAGGTTGCAGAAAATATTCAAATTAAATAAGACAATGTTTGTAAGGAAAGTTTAGTGGGCTTTCTAAATTACTATATATTTATAAAAGGTATAATATCTATATTTATAAATATCATGATCATTCATATTTTTGTCGTTTAACAAAGAGGACCTCAAATATCTCCATTGAATTCTATTGAATTCCATGGAGATATCAGTTGATTCTATTGTTGATATCAGTCAATTCAGTTGATTCTATTCAACTGAATTCAAATTAGTTGAACAATCAGAACTCTAATCTTGATAAAAGTTTTGATTGTTCAACTGATTAAAATTGATAAAGGTTAACATTTGAGCAACCAAAACTTAAAAAAATCTGCTGTTGTGTATATATAATGACTCATATTTCTACAAAAACACTTATTGCTGAATCCTAAATGAATCTATTTATCCAGAAAGCCTTATTCTTAACAAAACCAATATTAATGATAAAGAAGGTGTATATCTAGATATGAACATTAAATTAACATTAACTAAAACTACTATTAATTTATATCTTAAAGATGACATATTTAAATTTACAAGAAACATATTTTTGCATGAGCATTCATGCATACCATATAATATAAAATATAATACATTAAATAATGAAATTTTAAGAATTGCAACAATATGTAATGATATTGGCTTTCTTCAAAATCATTTAAATAATTTAATAGATGCATATTTTAAACTAGGTTACTATAAAAATAACATCAAGCAGAAAATAGTAAAATATATAAATCAACACAATAATATAAAGAATAAATTTAAACTCTTCAAGTGCCAAATTTTTATGGATGGATAATAAATAATATACTTTGTATTAGAATAAGATAATAGATAGTTTTATCAGAAGAAATACATCATTAGCATGTATTTTGCCCCGCTGCCATGTTGGGTACAGGAGTTAGGGGCCGAAACCTGATAGCATAGCAGTTCCTCCTGATGACCTCTAATTCTTATTCTGATACAACGTCTGTTATTTATTAGTCAATTCATAAAAATGACGTTTATTTTAAATTTCATTTTTTTAACTTGATTTAAATTATAGAAAATTTAAATTATAGAAAATCTAAAAGCAATTATTAATTTTATTATTTAATTATTAAATTTTGATTTAGCATTAATATGTTTTGTTTATTTTATAATTATATTAAATACGTAGACTCAGTTAGCTGATTTAACTGTCAAATTTAAAGCAAAATTCAAAATATATGACACAAATCAGAGTTTTCACTGTTTGCCGGGACCACCATTGAAGTACTAAATTGATTGACTAACTAATATGATTGGATGTTCTTTACAGACACGAAATCAAAGATATCTAAAACATCTCGTTTATTTACACTTTTTTAATCTAAAATACAAGCTAAGAATATTAACAGAACTATCAAGAGCAAAATGTTCGAATTAATATTTTGAATGTGCTAAAAAAATGTAGTGGATCTTCTTGATAAAAAATGTAGTAAACGTGTAATTGACGTGCCAACTAAAGAAAGCATACAACATGGAAGGTTGTAAACCAGGAAAATCTGTTACCTAAAACACACAAGGAAGATATACCATGCAAAGGTATATCAATTATAAGCAATTGTAATACACTTACTTAAAAACTATCTCAGTATCTGGATAAAACATTGAAGCCTTTACTAGATAATGTTGATAGCTACATAAATAACTCGTGTAATTAAAGAACATATTTCGGAAAATGATAGAATCTTTACAGCAGACGTGGCATCTTTATACACAAATATCCATCTTCTAGACGGATTAAAGGTATTAAATCAATTTATGGAGTATGCCAGTTGGTCAACTTTGAAAAGAGAATTCATGAATGAAACAATTACGTTCATACTACAAAACAGTATATTCGTGTTTGATAGCAAAAGGTATGGCTATGGAGGCACATGTTGCTCAAGTATTTGCAATACTTTATATGGCATGGCATGAAACACAACTTATAGAACAGAGTAATGCCAGATCTTTTGCTTGGTACAGATACATATATGTGTTTGTAGTCTGGGAAAGATCAGATAGTCAACTAACAGAGCTTACAAATTATATGAATGAATTTGGACCATTAAAGTTTACAGTTGATTTAAACAATCCTCTTAAATTCTTAGACACGATAATCGATAGAGAAAGTATCGGAAAGATCCAAACGAAGATTTGCCAAAAGAGCTCACAGCTAAAATTAGATATGCATCCAAAAAGCAATCATCCGATGCATATAAAGAGAAATATTATAATGAATCCAGCTCTTTGAATAAAAAGTTTATAGCGACATACTTAAGGAAACTAAAACATTATATTCGCATTTAAAGGCGAGAGGATACACGATGACAGAAATTCTCACAACATTAAGAAATACTTTTAATATAAATATTGAACAAACGCCATCGGAAGATAAAACTAAGAAAAATATATGAATTTGCCACTGCATAGATGACTAAGGCATTTATTTATTATGACAATATGTAATGTGAAAAGGTGCAAATATAATAAATGTGAAATAAAAATCAATTCACAGAATAGTAAACTCGTTAAAAAGGAATTTATTAAAGTCAAAATATGGAGTATTTCATTAAGTGATCATACGGATGGAAGGGGATGCTTTAGATGCAACATAGAACGAGCGTTGTGCTGTAAAACATGTTATAGAAGCAAAATACATCACATCAACTCACACAAATTTAAAATATAATATAAATGAACATACATCATGTTCTAGCAAATATGCTGCACATCTTGCTACGTGTGCACATTGCAAAAGTCAATATGTAGGTGAGACTGGATTAAGCTTAAATAGACGTTTAAATAATAGACAAAGCGACATTAAACATAAATTAACCAAGCAGGATGCGGTTATCAATCATAGTGAATATTTTCATGAAAAAGAAAGTTGTGATTTTGAATACGAGGTAGTAGAAGAAAATTTAGATGATAAAATACAAAGAAAACTAAGAGAGCAACGTTGGATAGATCAACTATTGACTGATACAGGTAACGGTATAAATATGGATCATTACTTCATATGGGGCGACAAGAGACCACCACAGTGATTCTAAGAAGATATTCAAGCACATATTAATTTTTTCTTGCTTTTGACATTGTTTTCTGTAATAACATTCTTAGCTTGTATTTTAGATTACAAAGTTTAAATAAAAGAAATGTTTTAGATACCTTTGATTTCGTGCCAGTGAAGAACATCCAATGGTTATCAATTATATAACATGTGATTAGTAAACTAGTAAAGTAAAGAATATACTAGTATATACTAGTTTATATATTAGTATATAAGTATATATACTTTTTATATATATTATATATAATCAAATCAGAATTTTTTTGATTTGATATATACATATGAAACTTTAATATGAAACGTTACATTTACGTTACAGAAAAATATTTAAACACAAAATAATTAACGATCAATAATAGGTACCAAATTATGAGTACGATTGTGTCCTCGCGTAGAAATACCGCAAAAAGGCTCAAGACATCCTTCTCGTAAACAAATCCAAAGGTCGTTATTATTTGCTTGACAAATTGAACATGTCTAAATATCAAATATTTAGTGATATTCGATACGTTATTCTTAACTTATTATAAATACAATTTTACTCAATTGATTTTCATTTCTAATTGAGATTAACTAAAAAAATTAAATATTTTAGATGAATTTTTAAACAAGTTTTGTGCTTTTTTATTTTTCTTATAATTTTACAATATACATAACAAAAAATATAACAACAAAATATTATTAAAAATTGATTTAAACTGTTAAGCTAATAGTTTAACTTGACTTTTATTTTTAATTTCAATTTTAAATTTTAACTTGATGTAAATATAAATTGTATAAAATCTTATATAATTATTTATTTTTATTTATATATCGTATAAAATACGTAGACTCAGTTATCTGATCTAATTTGTTCTACTGACAAGTTATTATTGAACTGTGGACTTTGTTTTCCGTTAATCTAACCTCTGCCGGAAATACTGAAAGTATGTATTATTGATACTGTTTCTGGTAATTTTAAATGATTAATGATTGTTTAATGATTTTTTCTTATAAACAAGTAAAATATATAAATCAATGAAATATTATTAAAAATAAATTTAAACTCTTAATAGGAAAAAATAAACAAGTGTAATGAATTTTTCGATTTCTTATAATGGAGAAGTATAAATCAACAAAATATAAATTGGTATAAATATAAACTGTATAAAATCTTATATAATTATTTATTATTTATCCTTATTTTTAATTTCTATTAACATATTCCGCTAAAGATTTCTGTATTTGTAAAAAATAGTTTTGCACCACCACAGCATCTCAAGGTGCGACATTTCGCTACACTTTGAACAGAAAAACTAATAGTCATAAGTCATAATTGGTAATAATAAATGGCTTAATTGTAGTCTTTGCATAATTTGCTTAATTAATCGATGATTTTTATATAATTATTTATTATTTATCTTTATTTTTAATTTATATAAAAAATAGTCCGCCTCGATTGGACTCTTCAGGGGGTGAAAGGCCCCGGGTGGTTCAGTCGAAGAGCGACGTGTTGGATTGGCTGTGGGGCTCAGATCCTGCCGGACATGAGGCCATGAGAATGAAGACGACGAAGAGCGATCGTTTTTGGAAACTTGTTCTTTATTGTTTCGTATATATTATTTATCTTTATTTTTAATTTATATAAAAAATAGTCCGCCTCGATTGGACTCTTCAGGGGGTGAAAGCCCCGGGTGGTTCAGTCGAAGAGCGACGTGTTGGATTGGCTGTGGGGCTCAGATCCTGCCGGACATGAGGCCATGAGAATGAAGACGACGAAGAGCAATCGTTTTTGGAAACTTGTTCTTTATTGTTTCGTATATATTATTTATCTTTATTTTTAATTTATATAAAAAATAGTCCGCCTCGATTGGACTCTTCAGGGGGTGAAAGCCCCGGGTGGTTCAGTCGAAGAGCGACGTGTTGGATTGGCTGTGGGGCTCAGATCCTGCCGGACATGAGGCCATGAGAATGAAGACGACGAAGAGCAATCGTTTTTGGAAACTTGTTCTTTATTGTTTCGTATATATTATTTATCTTTATTTTTAATTTATATAAAAAATAGTCCGCCTCGATTGGACTCTTCAGGGGGTGAAAGGCCCCGGGTGGTTCAGTCGAAGAGCGACGTGTTGGATTGGCTGTGGGGCTCAGATCCTGCCGGACATGAGGCCATGAGAATGAAGACGACGAAGAGCGATCGTTTTTGGAAACTTGTTCTTTATTGTTTCGTATATATTATTTATCTTTATTTTTAATTTATATAAAAAATAGTCCGCCTCGATTGGACTCTTCAGGGGGTGAAAGCCCCGGGTGGTTCAGTCGAAGAGCGACGTGTTGGATTGGCTGTGGGGCTCAGATCCTGCCGGACATGAGGCCATGAGAATGAAGACGACGAAGAGTGATCGTTTTTGGAAACTTGTTCTTTATTGTTTCGTATATATTATTTATCTTTATTTTTAATTTATATAAAAAATAGTCCGCCTCGATTGGACTCTTCAGGGGGTGAAAGGCCCCGGGTGGTTCAGTCGAAGAGCGACGTGTTGGATTGGCTGTGGGGCTCAGATCCTGCCGGACATGAGGCCATGAGAATGAAGACGACGAAGAGCGATCGTTTTTGGAAACTTGTTCTTTATTGTTTCGTATATATTATTTATCTTTATTTTTAATTTATATAAAAAATAGTCCGCCTCGATTGGACTCTTCAGGGGGTGAAAGCCCCGGGTGGTTCAGTCGAAGAGCGACGTGTTGGATTGGCTGTGGGGCTCAGATCCTGCCGGACATGAGGCCATGAGAATGAAGACGACGAAGAGCGATCGTTTTTGGAAACTTGTTCTTTATTGTTTCGTATATATTATTTATCTTTATTTTTAATTTATATAAAAAATAGTCCGCCTCGATTGGACTCTTCAGGGGGTGAAAGCCCCGGGTGGTTCAGTCGAAGAGCGACGTGTTGGATTGGCTGTGGGGCTCAGATCCTGCCGGACATGAGGCCATGAGAATGAAGACGACGAAGAGCGATCGTTTTTGGAAACTTGTTCTTTATTGTTTCGTATATATTATTTATCTTTATTTTTAATTTATATAAAAAATAGTCCGCCTCGATTGGACTCTTCAGGGGGTGAAAGCCCCGGGTGGTTCAGTCGAAGAGCGACGTGTTGGATTGGCTGTGGGGCTCAGATCCTGCCGGACATGAGGCCATGAGAATGAAGACGACGAAGAGCGATCGTTTTTGGAAACTTGTTCTTTATTGTTTCGTATATATTATTTATCTTTATATTATATTTATGTATAATATAAAACACGTAGACTAAGTTATCTGATCTGATTTGTTCTGCTGGCAAGTAGATATTTATATATAATCTACTGACAAGTTATTATTGACATGTGGACTTTGTTTTCCCTTTAATGGAACTCGGAAATACTGAAACTATATATTCTTGATACGACTATTTTTCTAACAAGCTTTATGAGTTTTTCTTTTTCTAAAATTTTGGATAAATTTGGATAATTTATTATTAATAAAATAATAAAGTTTTTATAAAATAATAAATTATTCCAACTAAAAAATCATAAAATTTGATATATTTATATATTTATATAAAGTTTAAATTTTAATAATAAATTTTATCCTTATATAAATAATTGCATAAAATCTTATTTTTATAAGATTAATAAAATTAATTTATTCCAACTAAAAAATCATAATAAAGTTCATTTTATATTAAAATATAATTTATTATATTTTATAATTCTTTAACTTTTTTTATTAAAAAAGTTCTTATAATGAAGACATTTTAATCAACAAAATATTATTAAAATATTAAATTTACAATAAATCAATTGGTAATAATAAATGGCTTAATTGTAGTCTTTGCATAATTTGATTAATTACTCGATGATTTTTATATAATTATTTATTATTTATCTTTATTTTTAATTTATATAGCGTATAAAATATGTAGACACAGTTGATCTGTTTTGTTCTACTGACAAGTTATTATTGACCTGTTGACTTTGTTTTCCCGGTAATATAACCTCTGTCAGAAATACCGAAACTGTGAATTATTGATTACGACGTTATTATTAATTTTCAAACAAGTGCGATGAATGATTTCCATTTCTTACAATAGTAAGAAACTATTGTAAGTCAACTATTGTAAGAAACTATTAAACTATTATAAGTCAACAAAATTTACCAAATATTAAATTTACAATATACAAATCAACAAAATATTATTAAAAATAAATTTAAACTATTAAACGAAAAAATTTAATGAATTGATAATGAACAATTTGCTTGGTATCAGAATAAAATAAGCAAATTTCATCAGAAGAAATATAAAAATATGAACAATTAGAAATATCAAAACATTCTTAAAAGATAAGAACTAAAAGATTTTTATGTAAATATAAGAAGTATTTCTAAAGGTATAATTTTATTATAATTATAATTTTTATTATAATTTTATTATTTATCTTTATTTTTTATTTATATATCGTATAAAACACGTAGACTCAGTTATCTGATCTGATTTGTTCAAATCAGACAGTTTTTAACAAACAGAGCAAATATAAATCTATAAAATATATAATCTAATTATATAATATATAATATTATATATTTTATTGTATAAAATTTTATATAATTATTTATCTTTATCTTTGATATATTAATATTTGATATAAATTTATTAATTTACATAATATACAATATATATTATATAACATATTATTAATATTAATGATCAGGTAACTGAGATTAGCTAACTACGAATACGTATTTTATACTAAATATGAATAAAAAATAAGGAAAGAATTAGAAATATTAAATAACTAAATAAGATTTGATACATTTAATATTTATATAAAGTTTAAATTTTAATAATAAATTTTATCCTTATATAAAAAATTGCATAAAATCTTATTTTTATCTATTAGTTTTAATTATTTATCTTTATTTTTGATTTATATATAAAATGCGTAAACTCAGTTTTCTGATGTGATCTGTTCTACTGACTAGTTATTATTGACCTGTGAACTTTATTTTCCCGGTAATATAACCTCTGCCAGAAATACTGAAACTATGTATTTTTGGAACAGCATTATTTTTCTGATAATCTTCAAAAAAAATTGATAGACTTTTTCTTATAAAAAGTAAAGTATGAGCTGTACCTCATACTATTTGTTCGTCTCAAAATATTCTCTAATTGCATGAGCTTTCCTTTAGTGCAAGATAGTTATGCTAAATACCATGCTATATGTGTGGTCAGACAACATAATGCGTTTGTGCAAACGCTCTGGAAGACAGCGATGTGAAGCAGTTCTTTATAGTAACCAGATTACTATAAAAATAAATTCAAACAGCAAATCGTAAAATGCATAAATCAACAATATAATAGTATAAAAGTGTGACCTCACTCCCGTTGTATGAGCGACTGTATAAATGAATGTTGCCTTTTTCAACTCGTAGAAAAACAAACACGATTCTGTGGAAATCTTCACTGCTTGATGTATGTCTTGCCTCTTCAAATAATCTAATTACGGATATCACACAGGACTGTCCTATTGGTAAAAGTGATCACGAAGTCATTTTGGGTTGCATACGTGCTGATATCTATTCCACTTTAGTCCTTGAGCCAACACTTAATTCCTTTAAAACAAATTTTGTTCTAGCAAGCCATATCTTGCAGCAAGTCGTATGACCTTCTCCGTGTTCCTCCACTCTGGAACAACTATGGTGAATCTGCCGCGACACCATCCTGTCAGTGTATCGACGATCTACTCCACTGCGCGTAGTTTGTTCCTCCCCTGTGAGTAAAAGATGGCTCGATTCTGAAGTACGGTCCGCCATAAATGAGAGGAAAGAGACATGGTCAATGTTCCGCAATGTATATATCACTTTTGATGAATTTTAAGTAATCCGGAATAATATGCTCTCATACCCATAATAAACGGAGATTGTGTGAAATGAGTACTATTCGATTCATTCGCACCGACACTTGCCGCTTCTATTTATACGTTCGACGTTCCTTAACGTCTCGATGTCAGTTTTCTGTCTTAACCGATCACAACGATCATACAACGATTGATCGAAAATGTTTTCCGAACATATTTGCTACACACTTTGGTGGTGTCTTCTCCGATACAATTGCTGATCCAATGATTTCCTCCGTACAGCACCCACTAGTGTCATGCTCACAAATACATCATCAAATAGTCAGCCCTGACTTTGTAAATAATGATTTACAGAACCTAAAATCTACTAATTCGGCGGGGCCAGACTTATGGCTTACGAGCAGGTCACTCCACCACAATCAATCTCCTGTTGGCTCGTGAAAGATGGTTTTCTTTGAAATCTGAGGATGTAGATATTGACATTATTTTTGTCGACTTCTCCAAAGCGTTCGACACTGTATATCGTGAGATAAGATTATCTCACGATAATCTTATCCGAACTCTTCAAAATTACTCGTTCGATTCATGGTTAATAAACTGGCATGCGGATTACCTTCATAACAGAAGGTTCTATGCTTGTCATGATGGACGTCTCTCTTCAACAATTTCGATGACTTGTGGTGTTACACAAGGCTCTGTTCTCTCACCCCCTCTTGTTCACGCTGCAAGTAAATGAGTTTCCAAATGTAATTCATTCGCCATCTCTGATGTAAGCTGACGACTTAAAAATATGGAACCAAATTACGTCATTATTGAATATGGCTCTGTTCAGTCTGACCTCATAGGATCCACTCATGGGCAAATCCTCATGGGGTCATATTGAACATATGATCAATATGCATATTGATCATATGCATATTGGCCAATGTTTTCCCGATACACAATGCTATATTGGAAGAGTTATGATCCAGAAAGTCAAAACGTTCACTGACTTGGGTGTGGTAATAACATCCGACCTGAAGACCGCCAATCGTTGCATCCCGAACAAGCCGCCAGCTTGGCGTACTACTGCGTGTTTTCCAGAGCGTTTCTTGACCTCTTTTCCTTACGATATTCAACAGTTAAATCTGGCCTATTTTGACATATGTATCTCCTGGAGCATATCCTACTACAAAAACGTGATCGTAGAGCTCTCGAAAAGCTTTTAAGATGGGGTTCCAAACGTGTCCGTGGGCTATTCGCTGTTCCCTATGCAGAGCGTATGCATAAATTGGGAATCCAGATAATCGAGTACAGCCGTATGGAAATCGACTTAACGATGGCTTACAACATATTTTCGTCAGGTGGTCATCAATGCACCGATGTTCTATATGCGCTGACCCGACTCAGCGCATATATGATGCCAGACTCCTTCTTGCATCATAAAATTATCACTTCATTCAACTTTTAGTCTCTCTGGCATAATTTTAACTCAATCCTTGCTCGCTCCTCTTCGTCTTGTAACATCAATCCCTATTATTATTCATAATTTCTCCAGACCAAAGTATCCACGATGCTCTCTCACACCCCGTATCCATCCCGTCCCCACCTCGCCTCATCCTCCCGAAACTCTTTCATCCTTTCCTTGTCGCACTTGCCGAAGACTTATCTGCCCTCATTTCATTGCCAAAAATACCTCACCTACCAATCCCATGCCTACCCCCATACTTAAATCCCTATGATCATCAATATCCCATTTCCTCACCACCTTGTTTAACTCGTCCATCCGCAATCGTATCATCCGTTTACACTGGAAATCCGGCGCCGTTCGTACCCTCCTTAAGAAACAATTGCAAGACCCCTCACTTCCTTCAAGCTATCGCCCCATTTCAATCCTCCATACTCTTTCCAAGCTCATAGAGCGTCTAATCTTAATACATGTCAACGTTTATATATCTTCATCTAATTTGTAGTCTCCTTTCCAATCTGTATTCCGCTCTAATCACTCCATAGAAATCGCATGCATGAAAGTTTACAACGACCTACTCATTTCTCGTGACAACGCTATATATATGGTTACCATCTCCCTCGACCTCTCATCCGCCTTCGACATCGTCGACCACTCCATCCTACTTCTCGCCTTCGTTATGATTACGTATTTTCTTCCTCCTCCGTAGCATGATTTGCTTCATAGCTATCCGACCGTTCTTCTCGAGTCTGTTCAAATTCATCATCCTCTCATCCCATCCCAATTTTCTGTGAGGTCCCACAATGTTCAGTCCTAGGACCCCTGCTTTTATCTCTTCTACTTGGCGATCACTCTTCGTTTATCAAACCTTACTCCTTTGATGTCATGCAAATACGCCAATGATATCATCATTTATAATCATGCACCCGCTCATCGCATACAGGATATCGGCATTTCTGCCTCCAACTGCCTTTTTTCTATCTATAAACGTCTCTCCCATATTCATCTCGTTCTAAACCCCGACAAGTCCAAAATAATGTGGATCCTCCCATGTAAACCAAACATATCTCCTCCCCTGTATCTTTTGCATCATCAATCATCCCCGTAGTTCACAATCTCACTTTCTATGATTCCATTACGATGATCACCTTTCTCTTGAACCCTTTGTCCGCGACAAGGTCCGCTCGTTAAACTTAATTTTCAGTGACATCCGCCGCATCTGCCCCCTTCCTGTATGTCTCTTCTTTCATCGCTTCTTTCCCTAAAATCGATTACTGCCTCAGCCTTTTCGCCAATTCTCCGAAATATATCATCCTACCCCTACAACGCATCATCAACTCCGCCGTTCGAGTGCTCATAAGTTTTCGTCGCTTTGACCACACATCCACATATCTTGCTCAACTCTACTGGTCTACCAACACATATCATACAACTCCGCCTTCTCGTAACTTTTCATCTTATCGCTGTCGGCTCCCCACCGTTCATCCACCTTCATTTCTTAGACGACACTCGCCCCACCTCTCTACAGCTGCGTTCCCGTAATTCCATCTTACTCTACGTTCCCAATTACTCTGACAACTACGGTCTCCGATCCTTCCTCGTCGCCGCCCCACTCGCCTGAAATAAGCTCCCATTCGACGTCCGCCGCGCTCCCCCGTTTATTACATTAAAATGCCGCCTCCGTACCCGCCTCCTCGAAATATGATTTAGATTTTTTTGATTTATATTGCTGTGGTCATGTAAGCGTGCGCCGGCATGCATTTGCCACGTAAAACTTAATCGCTTGTTTTAATTCCCTCTTATGATTCAGATTACGAGTAGTTCTGTTTTTCGAGCTTTAAACACTGTACTTACTCGTAAATAAATTAATGTTTTCCCCCACTATGTTTATGACTCCTCATAGGGAAAACATAGTGATTTATTTACGAGTACACCATTGAGTGCCCCAGGACAGGTGTAACAATAAATTATATTTTATATATTTGTACACTTGAAAGTGTCTATGTAAAACAGCATTTCTATAAAAAGGAATTTAGTGCCTGATGCATGATTAAACTGCAATACGCACTACCATGCGCAGAGCTTATGTTAAATTCTCTCTGATGATTCAGATTAAGGGTAGTTCTGCTTTTCGAGCTTTAAACACTGTTTAAGCGTGTGTTAAGGTGCCTATTATGATTATTACAGTACCGGTAATGATGATCACCGTTAAAGGGAAACGCGTCTATCGTTGTGAAATTTGCCGTCACACATAGGATGACTGTGCATACGTAGCTACTATGAATATTGCGAGAATAATTTGGTTCTATTTCTTGTCTGATGAAGATATATAGAATGCTGGCTGGTGTTTATGCCTCCTCATGGGGAAAATAGTGATCTATTTACGAGTACACCAGTGAGTGTCCCAGGGCAGGTGTAACAACAAATTATATTTTATATATTTATACACTTGAAAGTGTCCCTGTTAAACAGCTTTTCTATCAAAAGGAATTTAGTGCCTGATGCATGGTTAAACTGAAATACGAACTGTTATTTTTGATTACTTCTAATCGAACTTATGTTATTATCTGCATCTTTCTACATTTACTAAATGCGTATCACCTCCATAAATCTTTGTTCATTCGACTTTCTTCTTCTCCGTGCTCCGTTATTAACCCTAAACTGTGGCCGCCGTTCCCTTTTTTATTGCCGTCCCTCTACTCTGGAATAAACTTAATTCTACCATCCACTCAATCGCCTCATTTTTATCCTTCAAACACAGTCTTTACTCTATTTTGTTCCTTAATAATTTATTCAATAATTCACGCTGTTTTAAACTCTGCCACACTCCCACACATCAACATCAACCTATTGACATTAATCATACTTTTGTTTTTTTGTTATTTTTTATTTTTTATTCATCGTAAAATAATAATCAAACTTACTGAAACTTAATTCTACACTAAAATTGTTTTGGTCATATATCCAGGAAAAATTACTGATAAGCTGCCTCCGTTATCCTCTGAAAAGCAGAATAAACTGCCTTCCTTTATAAGCTCAGCCATTCTTTCCATCCTTCAGGCACAGTCTCGGCTCTTTTTTGTTAACATTCTTTTAAGCTCTTCCACACATCAACATCAACGATAATGTTATAAAAGTGTGAAATTGTAATTTACTTGACTTCAGTGTGGATGTATATCCACAATAGACATTAATAAACCTGAAGTATTTAAATTACATCTAACTGAATCAAATCCACAATATGTATAAATTAAATACCCAGATGACAAAGAATATAACATTATCAGTGAAATGTCTTACAAGCTCACCATTCCCTAGTTTAGATAAAGCTGTCAGTCCAAAAGATGATAATAAAATGACTAATAAGAATGAAATTGAACACGTCGAGTATATTGAAACGGACAATACATATAACTGCATGTATAACAAGGTAAATGGACTTATAAGTATCAATGAATCGAGTGATGTAAGAGATTATTTGATGGTAATCATGTTAAAAACAAACGAATATTCTTACTGTATTTTACTTAATATTCTTACTTTTTCAACATATTACACCTGGTTAATTCCTTTCTTGTAGGTTATTGATTTGAGTAACGTCGTTCTTATTATCACTGCTTATTTTATTACTACATTTCTATGCTAGCAAAATGTAAGCTGGCTGCTATTTTGAACAAAAGTGGATAAATACTTAAAAAATCGCTCGAATACGTTTATATTCTCTCAGATAAAAGTTTCATCTATTACATGCCAAAGCCGAATTCAGACAGTCAAAAAAGAAAACAAAAAACAAATAGTCAATTAACGGATCTGTGAATATCGTAATAAATAGGATAGTTCAGCAGAGGTGCTAAATGGCGGCATTGTTCATTAGAAAAAATATCACAAGAAAATTATTTGTAAATATAATGGCTGATTATATTTGCTATATTTTAATAGAAATAGTATATAATACAAAAATAGTATATAATTTTTCAAAATGGTTCAAGACAGCTTAATACCCGTTCGACTTCCTTCAAAACTTTTGTCTTATCTAAGCATCCAATAGTTACTACATGTGGACAAGTAGATCGATAGCTATCGACCATTGTTGTTATTTATCTAAAATATAAGATTTGAGTTTTACAATAAAAAACAATGCGATTATTAATCTTATTATTACAATACTATTTTCATTGTTGATTTTTAAAACCAGGTAAGATTTCGCAAAGGTTACAATCTACATACCATAGCAGGTTAGAGCTGCATATCCTAGCCCTATATTCATACTTACAACGGTGTTCCATTGTCCATAGATGCTGCTTTCACAAGCCTAAATACGATGTTGCATATCAGTGTACTTATGGACTTAATGTATTTGAATAATGATCGTAAGTAGATAAGTCTTGAAAGCTGTATAAAAAGTACTGTAGTTTTTAGACAGCCCCTTGGCTCAGGTTGTCACAAACACAACAGGGCAAAATTTTTCGTTTTTTACACATATCCTTTCATAACTTCCACTGCTGATTATATATAAAATGATTCTAGGGTTTGACAGGTGAGTATGGCGGGGCAAATTAGTTGAAAATGCATTCTGCGTTCGATACACGGGATATCTTTCACTGTACTTTGATAATTCCCACTGCTAATTATATATAAAATGATTCTAGAGTTTGACAAATAAGTATGACGGAGCAAGTTGATTAAAAATAACATCGTGAATTACTCAAGTCATCTCTTTAAAGAAGACATTACAAACCACGTCTAATAGTGATTTCACGTCTTTAAACTTGTTCAAGTATCAAACGACAATTTATAAATTACTGCCTGTACAACCGTCTTCACGATTACTGTTCTACACACGATAAACATTCTGTTTGCAAGTAGATAGCAAAGTATTTTAAAACGGATCGCTGGAAAGAAACCACGTGACAAGATGGAACAGGAGGTAATTTTTGGTTCTGTGGATGTACTGTTGGTTCTGTTGAGGATATTTACAAAGTAAATGTCCTGATAAAGAATCTTAATGTTCCCATTGTTGGAAAATTGAACATTGGCGACGAGTGTACAAATTTAAACAGTTGAATACTGAAGCATATATGTCCCCATCTCTATGCCCCATCAGTAAAACCAACATCGATAATGCTCCGGCCTTGAAGACATACTTCGCTACGTATTATTATCTGAAAAATGTGGCAGTATCAATTGAATTTGTCGGTCGACATTTAGATGCTATTATTGATACTGCCCAATTCTAAAACGTGTCATCCACGCTTTAGATGAACGTACACCTGCGACAATATATTCAGTCGTTACATGTGATGATTGTACTGGATGTACTCTACATCATAAGTTGGTTTAATAAAGCCGATTCGTGTAAGGTTCAGCGTTTGAGTGTAATTTTAAAGGTTTTTCTCTAACGTTTCTTACCCCCATTTAATCGTGCAGTTTTAATATATCAGTTCGCTACCCTGGATCTTCCAAAGCTGTTAAGGCAGCACGGGTTTTATCGTTTAATATCATTAAAACCTAAAATTATTAATAGCATAAATTGTTACCAGTAAGCTACATTTATCCTTGAAATTAAAACTAGAGAGGACATTCGCTTTCTTTGTGTAAATTAATTAGTGTTTCATTCTATAAGTGACAGATAATGTTGTTGAGCGTAGCAAAATTAGGGCAAAATTCGTTATTAGGCACACTTTCACATTCTTAAAGATTCTGGATATGAATCGAAGTAAAGTTTTATTGTTATCAATCTAAAAGCTATAAAGGCTGATGTCCTATAAAATATAATAGAAACTATCAAAAACTATTAATTACTGTTAGTATTACGTAATCTATTTTGACTACTTAAATCGAAATTTAGAAAGTCATAAATGTATTTAAGCATATAAATATTATTCTTGTGAATGATACACATTTAGCAATAAAGTCAGTATCGCTAAAAATGAAACAATCAATTATAAATGAGTGCAGATTTCGACTTGTGAGCATCTGTAAACATAATTTAAGACAGGTCTACCAGCGTATGTGAGCGAATCTTATGTACAAAATCTAAAATCAGCATAGCTTGTATTATAATCAGTGTTTAATAATTGCAATCAGTGTTTTTGACTTGGTGATTTATATTTATATTTCATGGTGATTTATAACAATTTATTAATTAACTCAATCCGAGAAATTTTTATAAAGTCATAAATGTTTTACTAGTATCACATTATAATTATATATTATACTGTATTCATTCTAATGGGTCCTAGACAACGGTCTCTGTATATCATATATATATGAATTTGTCTTATATTTGGTTATATATATAAGAATTTGTCTTATATTTGGATATATTAAGTTCTATACAAGGTGTTAATAAAATATACTCTCCATCTGCATCCGTTGCTCGAGGATGTAATTCTTGAAGACGTGTGAGCACTGTTTTGCCGTCCAAACCTTCTCTTTTCCGTTCACACCTTCTCGACACCTGATTCACAGTCTTGTTTTGTTGTTTGTGGTCATGTAAGCGTGCACTGGCACGCATTTGCCACGTTAAAATAAATCCTTTTTTTAAACTATCAATCAAAAAAGTATTGATTATTGAAGTTCTTACAGTAAAAATTTTCTTGATTACAACATCTTACAAATCAACGACAAATCACTCGAATCAACGACATTTTTGTGAACAGACAATGAAATCGGTGAAAACTCGCAAAAAACAGACATACGATGGCTACGTTCAGTTGGAAGTTGGATGCGACAAGCAGGGATGCGATGTTTGGACACTCTTAAAGGTGAAAAAATTGACGTTGCGAGATACGAAAGTAAACATTTTATTTATGGTTATTGCGTGTGTAACGACGCACGATTGGATAAAACTGAACCTGTCGAGGATAAAGGCGATGAGTCGGCGCCAGCTCTTCATGTTATTGCACAGCGTCAAGAAAGGATCTCCCACTGCAATTCACAACAGCGTCAAGAAATTGTTATTGCACAGCGTCAAGAAAGGATCTCCCACTGCAATTCATAACAGCATCCACCAGCATTTGATCAGACTTTTCAAACTTCACCTGAAAAATGTGTAGATCTGGACAAGAACACTCTGAGCTACGAAAAGAAAACACCTGATTTCACAAATTCGTTTGTATCTGTAACATCATGTAGCGGACCTCCGAGTTCTTTACAATCAGCTGACTTGCGACTTAAATCTACAAATTCTTACTCCAATTCAGTATTCCTAAACAACTCATTAACTGCCCCTATTCGCCGGACTTATGATAGATCACAGTGTCTAATCATAGCTAATATAAGGGAATCATCTGCCACTAACAACCATTTACGTGTACAGCATGACGTCAAAGCTGTACAATCCTTCTTCTCTGAGCTATTACACACCTGTTCCCCTACTGAGCTGCAGCAATTCAGAGTTCTCCATCTTTATAGACTGGGGAAAATAATATCAGATAACAGTCCACGCCTTCTAAAGGTCATATTAGCAACGCCCGATATGTGTACATTAGCTTTAAAATACGGTTATCATCTTGCAGGTACTGGATTGATCCTTCGTAGAGATCTTTCGATCGAGGACATAACTCGACTGAAACAAGCAAAGAGCGAACTTAGTAACAGAGTAGCTAACGGCGAAAGTAACCTCACCGTCATAAATTTTCGTGTTGTGCGACGCAGGACTTCAACTCGTTTCTGGATTCGTTCCATTAGCAACGGTGGAAACATCGGGGAGCTGCGAAGTCTTTGTGTCGCAACGAAACTACCCAAGAAGTGACAGTAAATGTCGAAAAGAGATACGAGTATTCCGACCCAGTACACTCCACACATGCCTTCCGGGTCTTATATTCGAATGTCTTAAGTCTCATCAATAAAATGGACGAAGTTCTCAATCTGGTTAACAGCACCTCATTTGAAATACTTGTTTTACAGAGTCGTGGTTAAAACCACACATCATAGATTCAGAAATTTCCATCAATGGGTACGCCATAATCCGAGCAGATCGGCAAATTTGTCGTGGTGGCGGAGTGATCATATATGCTAGAGAAGTTCTTACAACTCGTGTTATGTCAATTGAGTGCGATGAATCAAGTCTTTGTGAATACGCTTGGGTTTCTGTAACAGACCATAAAAACATATTTTTCTCTCTAGGTGTCTTCTATCGCCCCCCATTCGCTCCAACCCGGTCGATTATATCCTCAATAACTGAAAATACATTCAATAGTTAAAAAGTTATTTTATTAGGAGACTTTAACATGCCGCGAATTGATTGGATAGATTACGTTCCTCTTCCTGGATGTGATCCCGAATCATTACTGCTTTTAAACACGATAAATGATCTACATTTAGTCCAACATGTTCACAGGGATACTCGTCACAGGGGTAATAACTCCTCAATTCTTGACCTCTGCTTTTGAGTGAAACGTATCTGATAAGAAACGTCAAATACGGACCTCCGCTAGGATCAAGCGATCACTCTACCATCTCAATAGAATTTAACGCACTCGGACCATATGTCGAAACGGTTAAAACGTCGAATCCTTTTAAGATCGACTATGATGTCGTGCGCAGTATAATTTCCTGTATGTATTGGCCCGACCCATCGAAAGCAGGCATTCAAGAAGCTTGGGATCACTTTAAGACCACATTACATTGTGTTCTCAACTATTTTGCTCCGATACGTCAGAATCGTACACGAAAACTACATCCGAAATGGTTAGATGCGGAATTGCTTGCTCTAATCAAACACCGTGATAGATGTTTCCATGCGTACAAAAAAGGGGAACTTTCTTTTGAACACTACCGTCATTGCAGGAATACGGTTTCTATTCTGAAAAAAAAAACAGAAAAAACGCAGTTTCATCTCAAATATATGCCGCTCCACTCATAACAATCCTTGGGTGGCTTTCAAAAGCATACTTACAGTCCTATACACTCGACAGATTGTTCATACGTAGTGGCCGACAATGGATCAATCTTGACCTCCCCAACTAATGTAGCTGCCCATTTTATGGACTATTTCGCTATCAAAGAAGATAGAGTGTCGATCCCCGATGGTATAATTCAAACTAAACACAATGTACTTATACCTAGAGTAGTCATCTAACATTGAATTTAGCGATGAAGAGGTACTGTACGAGCTACTTAAATTACCCCGCAACGCCGCGTCAGGTCCTGACCATATACCTCCAATACTCTTAAAGGAATTGGCCCATGCAATATACGCTCCCTTAGCTTCTATTTTTAGAAGTTCACTAAACACAGGTTATCTACCATCTGATTGGACTAAGGCTATTGTACGTCCAATTTTCAAGAAAGGGGATAAATCCCAGGTTTCCAACTACCGTCCCATCAGTCTCACATCTGTAGCTTGTAAGGTATTAGAAAAATTGATTCTTCGTCACCTTAGCGCTTTCGTTGAAGCTAACAATCGCCTCAGCCCCAGTCAGCATGGATTTAGGCCAAATCGCTCAACGGTAACGAACCTTGTAAAAGCGAGAGCAAGCTGGGTGGATTCGACGAGGAGTGGTACCAAAGTAGATGTGATATTTATAGACTTATCGAAAGCATTCGATAGAGTTATTCCAAATTTGCTAGTAAACAAATTATCTAACATTGGTGTACGGGGCTCTTTGTTACGCTGGATTCAATCATTCGTAAGCAACCGCTCGTTTGCAGTACGCATAAGCCATTATCTTTCTGGTTACTCAATGATGACGACAGGCGTCCCGCAGGGATCGGCCATTAGTCCGACTCTCTTTAATATATATGTAAATGATATTACAAACAACTTGACGTCGGAATGTGTTACCTACGCAGATGATATTAAGGTTTGGAGGCGAATCATTGATGATTCCGATGTTAGCGCTCTTCAAAAAGACCTGGATTCCATAAATAAATGGTGTATATCTAATGGGCTGATGATAAATGCGACTAAATGTAGACATATGCGAATCGGCTCCCCAGACATTCGTTGCTCTTATAAAATTGGAAACATGTCGATTGATTCTACAGATAAAATCGATGATTTAGGGGTATCTACGCTTAATACGCTCGATATGAGCGCTCACGTAAATAAAGTTTCGGCCAATTGCCGTCGTACTATTGACATCATTAAGCGATCTTTTGGATCACTAGTGGCATGTAGTTTCAGAATAATATACAAGGCCCTCATCGAATCTCGAATGCTATACGCATCTCCCGCAGCGTATCCACATCTGTGCAAGAACATTGTGGCTTACGAATCAATTCTCCGGTCGGCTACCCGTCTTGTTCCCACTGTCAAAGACCTGCCGTTTGACCAGAAGTTAGAAATCCTAGGTGTTTCAACGGTTTGTGAAAGTTTGGTAAAAGCTGATCTTATGCTGGTATGGAGGGCAATTTTATCGCCCACTCATCCCCTCAACTTCATGTTTTGCCTACGCAACTCCGAGAAATTACGTGGACATCGACTAACGCTCAAACATCGTAGAAAAGTCCATCGACACTATCAGGATATCAGAGATCGAGTAATAAACAGTTGGAACAGACTCCCGTCATCTGCAATTGAATGCCGGAACATCCGAGAATTTCGGCGTGCGCTGAACAGTGTATCGCTCTCATAGGAAGTCGAACCTGATTTGCATTTTTTTGTTTTACTGACATTGTACTTTTTTACATTGAGATCCAGCCAAACGAGCCACCGCTCATCGGCTGTTGTATACTATATATATATATATATATATATATATATATATATATATATATATATTTCTTGAGATTCTTTTAACCACCCTCTGGGATCCTCAAATGAGGATACGGCACAATAGTTGTTACGCATTGAAGAAAAAACCAGAGACAGCTGCAGAGTATTATTTTGAAACGTTTCGCTCTATTCGAGAGCTTCTTCAGTCAATCTAGAATACACAAACATATGAATAAAATATAATAAAAAATACTGCAACACATGAGGTAGTCTCATGTTATGTCCGTCCAGATAAACAGTGTTTCTTCATTGCAGCCATAAGGGCGTTCCGTGTTCATTTTACCGATTAAGCGCTGTTCCATGATGATGCGTTTTGCATTGCATGTCACTCCGCCGCAGTATATGGTGTATTCGAAACACTATATGGTGCCATGTGTTAACGTGTGGGATATTATTCCATCAGCCATGTTCCCGAACTTCAGCTGTGACCGACGAAGATTGAGTATCCTTCTCACCGCCTCTATCTGTCGTCTAATCACGTCACGGCGATACCCTCGCTTCTCAAATTGCGCTATTAGCTCTTTTAAGTGAGATATCGCCAGATACGGTTAAGCCGCTTATAGTCTTTCGTGCGCCTAACAAATTGTCATCACTCTTGGAGAGGTCATCAATTCGAGCCATACAGGGGAAAATAGTGAAAGGATGTCGCCAATGCGGTGATGGTCGCTGCAAAACATACCCCTTCATAAAGGATACAGGAAAGGGACACTTTCCTGTATCCAGGGCAGGTGTAACAACAAATTATATTTTATATATTTGCACAGTTTTAAGTGTCCCTGTTAAACAGCATTTCTATTAAAAAGAATTTAGTGCCTGATGCATGGTTAAACTTTAATAGTCACCGCCATGCACAGAGCTTATGCTAAATTCCCTTCGATGATTCAGATTAAGAGTAGTTCTGTTTTTCGAGCTTTAAACACTGTTTAAGCGTGTGTTAAGGTGCCTATAGATGATTATAGAAGTCACGGTACTGATGAGCTCCGTTAGAGCGAAACGCGTATACCGTTGTGAAGTTTGTCGTCACACATAGGATGACTGGGCATACGTAGCGACTTTGAATAATGCAAGAATAATTCGGTTCTATTTCTTAGTCTGATGAGGATATATAGAATGCTGCCTGGTGTTTATGCCTCTTCATGAGGAAAACATAGTGATATATTTATGAGTAAACCAGTGAGTGTCCCAGGGCAGGTGTAACAACAAATTATATATAACTACAATTATATATATAATTGTAGTTGTTGCTAAACACCGGAGTTCGATTTCAAGTGGAGCAAACTTCATTATCTTCATTTACTAACGTAGAAGCCCATGCTACCACGTTAGCGAAATCTCGGAGATGTCTTTTTAATATATCACAAGGTAGCCGAAACGACTGATGTTAGTTCACCCTACTGATGAGTGCTGCCGGCTACCATCAGCTCGTATAGGAGTGATAATGAAGTCTGCTCTACTTGTAATCGAACTCCGGTTTTTGGCAACATCTACAATTATATATATATAAGTTTAATGTAGAGTTAGACAAACGAGTTTCGCTTGTCTGGATCATTTCATTTGTCTGATTCTACATTACTAATTACATTACAATGAGTTATATAATTAGTAATGAGAGAGCAAGTATTAATAGGGTTAGTATCAATGGTCGGCAGAACTGTACGAAGGAATGATATAGTAGCTGTTTCTATTTTGTGTTATCTAACAAAATTGATAGCATAAATGAAAGAATACATTCAAGGATCACCAACACCGATTTTACGATCTCCTAATTACATCAGTATTATATTCGTCAAGGTTCAAACAAACTAGTTAAAGCAAGCAAAATGAATGCAAATATTAATGAAATTCAGGATATAGTCCATTTTTAGGTAAAAAATGTTCTATTATATTGAAAATGTTGTCTTTAGTGGCACACATGTAACAAGAAAACAATTAAAGAAATTGACAGTCTGATCCTTCTACTTATTATGACCAATCAGCACATCCCTTTCTTTACATAGCAAGTAAGATACTTGGGTTTCACCATTTCGATGAAGTGAGCTACCGGATTTGACTAGAATAGATTTAAGAATGCCCTGAAGAGAGCAAGATGGGCCATGAACCGTGCCTAACGTCTGCCATTAAGAGAGACGTTTCAGGCGCGCCTTGGATGCCGCTGGGTCATCTTTATCTTTTTTATTTTCTAGAGGATGACGCCCTAAACAAATACAAAGATTTCTTAAGCACCTTATGTCGATACTACCGTCCATCGTTCTCCGTGTTTTTTACTAAAGGTGTGTGGTTATGCGTTGGTGTGAACTTGCGTCAACTGATACCACTACATATTAGGAGAGGATAAGGAAAACACAATCACCAAAGGAACAAAAATTTGTTTTATTTCCTTCTCTGATGTTAAGCATTTCTTTTTTAAATTTACTTATAAAGAAAATCTTATTTGCTTGTTTTTAAACTGTTTCTATTTGACAGGGGTTCGTGCAATTGCGCTCACATCAATATTGCAGCATTGAAATGTGATCAGAACACTTTCAATATAAGTGTTTATATTTAATGTTGTATCGTTGATGTTTGTCTATCGTTGTAAAAATCAGATCGTTAGGCTTGTCGGTCGTTGTCAATCATTGTTGATCAGGTACATGACAATCGATCGATGATCGCTGCTCGAATCTAAAAATCCTTGTGTGTGGCGATATCCCTGTTGATAAAATCAATGTCGAATTGAGGAAAGTGCTATCGGCATTACTTCTTGGCAGCGATTTAAAGACATCTTTTTAAATCGTTGCTCTCTCACCCCCATCTCCATCCAATCCCACTCTTCCCCACCTCACCAATCCTCCCGAAACTCTTTCATCTTTTCCTTGTCTCAGTTACCGAAGTCTTAGCTGTCCTCATGTACTTGCCCAACAAAGTATCACCTGCCGATCCCCTGCCTACCCCCATACTTAAATCCATATGATCATCGATATCCCCTATCCTCACCACCTTGATTAACTCATCAATCCACAGTCGTATCTTCGCTTTACACTGGAAATCCGCCATCGTTCGTCCCCTCATTAAGAAACAATGCTCAGACAATCCCTTCCTTCTAGCTATCGCCCCATTTTACTCCCATATTCTGTCTAAGCTCTAAGAACGCCTCATCTTTATACATATCAACGTTGATCTCTTTCCATCTAATCAGTGCCCTCCTTTCTAATCCGTTTTT
Source organism: Pomphorhynchus laevis (assembly GCA_012934845.2). Classification (NCBI taxonomy): domain Eukaryota; kingdom Metazoa; phylum Acanthocephala; class Palaeacanthocephala; order Echinorhynchida; family Pomphorhynchidae; genus Pomphorhynchus; species Pomphorhynchus laevis. The sequence goes on from WNNJ02002715.1 coordinate 50,597, forward strand.
TCGCTCTAATCACTTCATAGAAATCACATACAAAGAAGTTTACAACAACCTACTCCATGCTCTCTCGCCTTCGTTATGTTTACGTCTTTTATTCCTCCTCCGTAGCATGGTTTGCCTCATATCTAACCGACCGTTCTTTTCGCGTATGTTCTAATTCATCATCCTCTCCTCCCAACCCTATTTTCTGCATTGTTCCACAATGGTCAGTCCTAGGTCCACTGCTTTTCTTTCTTCTACTTGGCGATCACTCTTCATTTATCAAACCTTACTCCTTTAATGTAATACAAATACGCCAATGATATCATCATTTATGCTCATGAACCCCCCATCGCATACACGATATCGCGATTTCTGCATATCCTACTTGATGATTGCCTCATCAATCATCGCCATAGTCCACAATTTCACTTTCTTAGGATTTCAATTCGATTATCACCTTTCCCTTAAACCCTTCGTCCGCGATGAGGTTCGATTGTCTAACTTAATTCTCCGTGACATCCGCCGTATCCGCCCCCTTATCGACTTCCGTTTTTGTATGTCTATTCGTTCATCGCTTCTCTTCCCCAAAATCGATTACTGCCTTAGCCTTTTCGCCAATTCTCCAAAATTCATCATCCTACCTCTACAACGCATCATCAACTCCGCCATTCGAGTGCTCCTACGTCTTCATCGCTTCGACCACACATCTACACACCTGGCCCAACTATCCTGGTCTACCATCCACATCCAACTCAGTCTTCTTCTCATAACTTTTCGTCTCATCGATGTCGGCTCCCCCATCGTTCATCAACCTCCCTTTCTTGGATGACACTCGCCCTCACCTCTCGATCGCTGCGTTTCCGTCATTCCCTCTTACTCCACGTTCCCAATTACTCTAACAACAACGGTCTTCGATCCTTCCTCGTCGCCGCCCCCTCGCCTGGAATCAACTCCATCTCGACGTTCGCCGCTCTCCCTCTTTTATTCAAATTTAAATACCTCCTACGTTTTCACGTTCTCATCACATGATTTAGACTTTTGTTTTTGTTTTCGTAATTATATAAGCGTGCGCCGACACGCATTTGTCACGTAAAAATAAATCCATTTTTAAATAAGGGAGAAACCAAAACATTTTAAACAACAAATTGCAAACATATTTTATGCTATATAAAAAATAAAAGTTTGGAGCAAAACAAAATAATAACGTATAATTATTAAATGCTAAGAAAAAATATATAATAATCAAAGGATTTCGTTTTAAGGTTAAGTCAGCTTTATTCCTCGAATAATGAGACACTCCTATCGTCGTATCAACATTCGGAATGCACTACCTGAGAACATTGCTTGTGCCTCCAGCTATTCACATTTTAAACTTCAAGTGAGGACGTGGATGTATGACAGCTCGAACCATCAATCAGTGTTGAACAACACATTCGACTAATTACGTTCTACACTTCATTCTTTTTATTTTTTATTTTTTTTAAATATCAACAGTGAACAGACTAAACAGCCATTTGCGACTTTGTCTTGTACTAAATTATTTTTAATTATTAAAATTTATTATTATTATTAATGTTTCAACAGCACATAAAAGCATGGCTTAATTGGCTGGTTCACTGCAGAAAAAAAAGAAAATATAATAAAAGTATCACAAATACGGAAAAGCAGCTTTCCCCATGGCATCCTCCATCCGTAATTTCTTTTTGAATTCGTTGATATTGCTACTGCACACTGTTGACTCTCCAAGCCTATTCCACAGAGATACAACTCGCCGATCAAATTGGACAGCTCGTGATTTTCTTATCCTTTCACGTCGCAGGGTTAAACCATGGCCTCGGAGGATATTGGATGAGCGCAAATGAAGACAATCTCGAAGTGGATGATCCAAATCATTAAGAATTTGCCAGACCATACTCATATCGATGTACCGGCGGGTCCACGTGACAGTCTCAAGTCTAAGTGCTTTTAATCGATCAGGGTACGACAAAAATTTCAGTTGCGGTGCTAGCTTGGTAGCTCTATGAAGTACCCTCTCTGAACTAATATGTTCTTTTGAATTTTGGGGATACACACACGGCGCAGCATATAGAAGACGGCTCAACACATGAGCAAAGATTAGCGGACGTAGGGCAAATTGATTGAGTGCAATGAAAGTGCGTCGAAGTTGACCGATTATCCCCAACGCATTTGAACAAGCATGTTCAGTATGTGTGACGGTACTCAAATCACTGTTTATCCACACTCCCAAGTCCTTATATTTGTTCACTCGTTCTATATCACTGCTTTGAAAGCTATAATTAACTAAAGATTGAGCATTTCCGCCACGAACACGTAAATGTTTGCATTTTGATATATTTACAATCAACCTATTGAGCAGAGCCCAATTTTCGACTTCATCGATATCCCGTTGCAGTTTGAATATATCATTGGGTGAACGAATTGCCCGCCAGATTTTCAAATCGTCTGCATATAAAAGCATCCGAGAATCAATAAATTCCGGGATATCGTTGATGTAGACACTAAATAACAATGGACCCAATACTGAACCTTGAGGCACCCCTATATTACATGGCCGCGAAGAAGAGTAAAAATTATCTACATGCACACAATAACTACGATTGCTTAAAAACGATTCAATCCATCTAACAAGAAAAAATTGAATGCCACTTTTCTCTAGTTTACTTAGGAGGAATCTATGGTCTACTCTGTCAAATGCCTTAGAGAAATCGAAGAATATGATGTCAGTAGCAATTGATACGGCTTTATTAGCTGACCAATCAAGATGGGCTGCGAGTAGATTAGTAACTGTCGAATAATCCTTACGGAAACCATGTTGCTCAGAAGCTATTACATTACTCTCACTATAAAACTTGACCATATAACCATGTATAATTCGCTCTAACATTCTACAACATAAGCAAGTAATACTTACTGGTCTATAATTGTCTACTGAAGATCTATCACCCTTTTTGAAGATGGGGTGAATGATCGATTGTTTCCACTCTTTTGGAAGATTCGTATCAATAATAGATTGTCGAAATATGTTACAAAGTGGTGTATATATTGAGTCTGCTATTCGACGAAGATATATCGAAGGTAACAAATCAGCACCTTTGGAGTTTGTCTCTTTAAGACGATGCAGTTCAGCTAAAACTTTCTCGGGAGTTATCAAATTAGCTATGTCTAAACTAGGATATGAAACACTAGCACCTCTTATCGTCTCACTGTTCTGGATAGGTTCAGAATACTCGTTTGTAGTCTCTTTGTACAAGTAAAAATGCCTTGAGAACATCTCAGCAAGGTCGTCTTCAATAACGCTATCAAAATATTGGCCAATTGTTTTATTAGCGTTCCTACTACTATTCACATATAGAAAGAGAGCTTTGGGATCATGTCTACAACTATGAGCTAGACCATTTTCAAATAAATAGCGCTTATGTCGCTTTAAAGAATTGAAGAAATTTCTCGCCTGCTTATAAACACCATATTCACAAAACCCACCCTTAAAGCATTTGAAACTGAAGTCACGAGCCTTCATCGCAGTAGCCAGCTCAGTATCAAACCAACAAGCGCTTTTCCTACTAGTCTTAGACTTCAAAGGTGAGAATTTTACCATTAGAGAATAAAGCGTCACGCGAAAATGATCCCAGGCCTCGTCAACTCCGACAACAGCCGGATCAGGCCAACTTACTCTATGCAGCTTTGATGTAATAACATAATAGTTCGCCCGAAAAACATTAATCTGACGTTTGTACCGAGCATGATGAAACACCCTCATTTGTATATTTAGCAAAACTTTAACTACACAGTGATCAGACAAACCAACAGGAGAATCATATTGGATACTACTGATTAATTGACTGTTTGTCGATAGGCAAAGATCAAGAAGGGAAGAACTACAACTTGAAAAGCGAGTATGTACATCAACAAATTGAGCAAGACCACAATAAGCAAAACACTCCATAAGGTCACAAGATTCACTATCACAAGTAGGAAGAACTGTATTCGAAGTCCATTCAACATCTGGCATATTTAGATCCCCAATTATCAAGTATCACAATCTCCTCGCGTATACAACTCTATCTCTTCAATGAGTTTCTTAGATATTGCCTTAGGAGCACGATACACAAGACCCAGTATGATGGGTGAGCTGTTATCAAACTTCACCTGACACCACAAACTCTCAACTCTATCAATAGACGACTTACTCAAAACGCGCACCTTAACTTCGTCTCTCATAAAGAGAGCTACGCCACCACCCCTACCCCCTATCCGATCACTACGGAACAAAGAATAGCCTGGGATGGATACCTCAGCATCGGATACATCACAATTAAGCCAAGATTCTGTAATACCAACTATAATTGGATTAACAGACTCGATCCTAAACTTTAGCTCATCGACTTTCTGTAACAAGCTCCGAACATTACAATAAAATATACTATGACTTTTATTCACACCAGTTCGAGTAATAATATCATCTCTAGCAATCTGACACACTTCAGATCCCAAATCAGCTAGGCACTTATATGCTGTAAGACCTTGCCAAAACCCTCCACATTCATGAGAGGCGATACATCTAGTGGGGACCAACTGATTCGAATGCGTCGCCTCACTACTTGAAAATTTTGCACACATAGATTGCTCTCACCAAGTGCAACACGAGATGCAAGTTCTTAGCTTGAGACAATTTCTCCCTTTGAAGAGCGTCAAGATCTTTTAAGAGACTAACATGGGATCATTTTAAACGATATGAATTCCGAAGAATTAACTCAGCATGCGACTGCTCTCTAATTACTGCCTTGAGTAAACACGGCCTATTACTAAGTGTATCACGATTACCCATTCGAAATAATGCAACGAGTTTAACACGGTTAACAATATCCACATTGCAAGAACCAAGTACCTGCGTCAATATAAATCTCACACTCTGGACGTCCTCGTTAAAACGTACTTGTGCGTTCTCAAATAAAGATTCTCTTACATTGGCCAGAATAACAGATCTACATCGATCAGCGGTGTGTTTCCTATTATTACCAATTTGCAATTCGAGACTGTCACGTGACACTGCGGATAGTGTATGTTGACTTATCGTTGACGCTTGTTCCTGCTTTTTGAGAGTCCCATTATCAGACATATGACCATGATTCAAAACCTGACAATATGTATTTTCATCATTAGTAACATCAGGTAAATGCACTGGAACATCCATGGCTACAGTCTCACCCTCTACAGTTAAATCTATATTCATTGGATTATTTGCAAGACTTGAGGAGGGATATATAGAGTTAAGACTTGAGGAGGGATATATAGAGTTAGAATAGCTTCCATCACTATGACTGGAATTTTCAACATTCTTAGTAGATTTGGAAATAAGAACTTCCTTACTTTGACCGGCACTTATGCTTTTTGGAATTGGTGGAGCTGATATGGGTCCAAGAGAATTACAACTCGACTGACCGACAACCAAGGGGGTAGATTCCGTCTTCAAATCATTTATCAAAGATGCGCAGCAGTACCCGCAGTAGAAAGATGCATTAGACAGAGCTGTTTTCTTTTCCCCGGGAACTGAAACACTTGTCCACACATGACAATCTTCACTTGAACACCGAACCTGATAATCCACGAACTTGGCAGCATCACCTCGCTTTGTAGTCTTCCTCTGTTTGACCATTATATGTAAGTATATTCAGACTTTATCAGAGTAAAGTCTCTTGTGTAGATTTCAATAAAGATTGTGTAGGTTCTTCTGGTATAGGTTTTTAGGTTTAGGTTCTTCCAATTTAGGTTCTTTGTAAGTAGTTTATATGTATAACAAGATAGTTTAAACTCCTAATTAATACAGATTTTTCCGCGAGCGTAGCGATCTGAACTGTAATCTACAATGTATGTTTATTAGAAACCAAACTTTTTTTCTTTCTTTTGAAATAAAATCTTATTAGACAATAATATTTTACAATTATAAAGGTTCCTGCAAATGGGCCATTAAACAATGTAATTTGTAAAGTAGTCAACACTGTAAGATCGTAAAACTAATAATTAAACTACATGTTCTGAATTTGAAAAAATCGCTTCGATCTTGGTGCGCGCAGGTAAGCCGAGCAAGACCTAGCAATTTCGAATCCAATTTCGAACCACAAGGCTGCGTTTTGGGTCCAATGCTTTTCAATATATATATTAATGATATGATTGATGTCATATTTAGTGAGTGCGCTCTATATGCCGATGATTTAAAGATTTGGCGTCCAATACAAAGCACGCACGATGTAATTGAGTTGCAACGCGACGTAGACTCAATCACCAAATGGTGTCGTGCAAAGGGACTGGTTTTGAATCCTAACAAGTGTAGTCATATGCACATAGGTCCCATAAAAATCGTAGGGACATATGCTATAGAAGATGTAAACATCGAAAAGGTTTCATGTTTCAGTGATCTGGGCGTTATCGTAAGTGAAGATATGAAGACACAAGTCCACGTCCAATATGTCGCATCCAAATGTCGACGTATGCTAGGTATGTTAAGACGCTCGTTTGGCCAACTCGATCCAGTTAGTTTTCGCATTGCCTACTCTGCCCTTATAAAATCGCACATGTTATACGCGTCCCCTGCAATATACCCACAGCTCCGTGGCGAATTGGAAATATACGAACGGATATTACGACAATCAACCCATCTTGTGTCCTCAGTGCGTGGTGTCAACTATACCCAGAGACTGGCATTGTTGAATGTACACACTGTTGAACGTTCGCTGTCTGACGCCGACCTAGTGTATGTATGGCGGTCACTGTCTATACCTGGACATGTTTCGAAGTCTATGTTTACAATTTGTCTACCGGGTCGACTACGAAGCCACAGACTTATGATAAAGCGCAGACTCCGTCCCAAAACAAATTGTGTTACGATAAGTGATCGCATTGCTGACCTGTGGAACAATCTTCATGCATCGACAATCGACAGCGGTTCCGTCCAGAAGTTCAAGGCAATTATTAAATCACGATAATGACAGTTTCACCTTTTATTTCTTTATTTTCTGTTTTTTTTATGTTTTGAGCTATGTGATCCAGCCAATTTGAGCTTATGCTCCTGGGCTGTTGTAACAATAATAATATATCTCTTTATTCGTGGGAAATATCGCTGTACCCACTGCTGTTCCTCCGCGATAGTAAAGTTGTTATCAATTTACAAATCTTTAGCGCACGATATCCCATTCCTTCAGATGTAGAGAAAATCATTGGCTCTAATCGACTTCTCTCCACCACCGTAATCCTTTCTTCATACTTCGTTTCTTTCCGTTGCTAATTAAATTGGAATGATGAGTTTGAAGGCTTGTCGGCATATGATTGAGCGTGAATATAAAAAACACAGACGTTCAAAAACGTCTGCTACTATTAATATTTTATATTAATATTTATTAATATTATATTTATTTTCTCCCTATTAATATTTTATTCAAATAATGTGCGAAAAAATAATATGCGAAAAAATCCCTGAAATTAAACAATATTGTTTTTTCAATTCCTTAAACTTTCTTATTTCTTGCAGCTTAAAAAGCGCCTCAGAACTGCACCACGACTCATTTCTTCAATTCATCTTCTTATCTGCATCTTCCTACTCTTACTGAATACTGCCCCACCTTCATAAATCTTCGTTCATGTGGCTCTCTTCTTCTCTATGTTCCGTCATTTTTACCAAATTGTGGCCGCCTTTTCCCTTTTTATTGCCGCTACTCTACTCTTAGCCCCGCAGGCTAAGAATCGACCTTCCCATGTGTCAAAGAATTCAGTGATGGGATTCGCCCTTGCCGCTCTACGATCTCCGTGAAAACCAAAGCACACACCGCTTATTCTCTGGATACTCGTTTAGTCCAAAACGAGAAACTGCGTGATCAACCCTAATCGATTGATGATTCTACTGCTAGTTTCACAAATAGCACGCGTTCCATAGAACCGGACACACGATCAACTGTAAAAACATCTGGAAATCAAGTAGTGGCGACAAGTCGTGAGTTGGTTGCACTTGCTGTTGCTGATGGTCTCAAAGTGTCTGGAGATTTGATGGCAAACAGTTGCAATGATCGGGAAGAGCAAAGTTCATCGCATATTCGTAATCCTCACAATTCTAGTTCAAGTCACATTTTGACTGGTAAACCAATAAATGCGAATCAATCAGGTAAAGCGCGTAGCGCCTCGCGAAATCGATGCCCAATCCTTCAAAATGTGACTAAGGGTCCATCATACACCACACAGAGAAGAATGGACGCGGATTTAGACAATGTACATTCCGTACTAACTCAGATACACGCAGGCTAGAGCCGCGACTTTGTCGGACAAATTAAGGTGCTTGGTCTTTATCGTTTAAGTAAGCGCTTGGATTTCCCGAGGTTGTTAAAGGTAGTATTTGAAACTAAGGAACAGGCTGGATTTGTGATGTCTGTTTCGAACAAATTGCTTGGTGATAAAGTTCGTATCCGTTCTGATTATTTGATGGAGAAAAGAAGCATGATGAGGGAAGCTAGGATTGAGTTAAATCGTCGCATTTTGGTGGGAGAAGATAACCTAGTTATTCGGGATTTTCGAGATGTCCGGAAAAGGCCGTTTGTGCGTTGGCGTCCACTCGTAACGAGGGCGATCTCATTTGCTTCGATTGTTTGATTCCGAATGCTGATGTGCATTCTCGGGTTTGCGCGTTCCAACGTGCTCCTATCATTGGCTACACTAATATTCGTAGTTTAATTTCGAATCATGATGACGTTAGAGTTTGGACGCATTCTATGCATACAGACGTGTTGGCTATTTCTGAGACGTGGTTACACGATTAACGTAGTATCTATTCCAGGTTATCAATTATTACGTTCAGATAGATGCCCTCCTAAGAGGGGTGATGGAGTAGCACTTTATGTTCAGGATAGGAACGTTATTAGCAATATAGTAAGATACTCAAATGGAGAAGGAACTTGTGAGTGCTTAATAGTTGATCTTGTTATATATAACCTCCACGTTTCTTTGGGTGTTCTTTATCGAACACCCAAATCAGCCATTTTAGATGATGAACTGATGCATATTTTATTTAGAGCTTGTAGTAGGCGTGATCACTCGTTTATCTTAGTTGGTGATTTTAATCTACTGACCGTGGTGATTGATCAAGATGGCGACAGTATTATTGGTACCTTTTTCAGTGAGGATAAGAATCTATGGGAGTTCTTGGTATGTGATCAATTACTCATTCAGCATGTATCTGCTCCTACTGGATTTGGCACTGATAGCGTACGTTCTATACTTGATCTTGTATTTTCTCAAAGAGATGGTCAGATATGTCACATATCCCATAATCCTCCAATAGGAGGAAGTGATCACTGTGTTTTGGTGTTAAAGCTGACTATAGCTTTAGATATTCTTGCAATCGATGCCGAACCTTCATTGACGAAGATATCATGGCATCATGTTGATGTTGAGATGTTACAACAGTTTGTGTCCTCGTTGAACTTTGAGTGTGGTGATGTTGGAAGCCGGGAACGTTGGCATTTCATTCGAGATTTACTAATTCGTATATCTGATTATTTTGAGCCACGTAGATTAATACGGAAAACTGCTCATAAGAAACCTCCGTGGTTTGACAGTAGTCTACGTGAAGCTCTCAAAAGACGCAACACTTTGTTCAGAAAGTGTAGGCACAAAGGTAATTTGATTGCTCAATTCAAACTTGCTCGCAATGCATATAAACGCCTCAGAATTAAGAAACGTATGGAGTATAAGGACCAAATTGTGCTATCTTTAAATAGCTCGCCCAAACGCTTTTGGTCTTATGTTCGTCAAAGTACGCGTACTTATTGTGCAATCACTAGATTATCATCAAACGGTAAGTTGCTTTATTCCCCTTCTGACGTTGCTAATGAGTTTGCTAATGCATTTGACCTACATAATGCTAGGTGGGATAGCTTCGTTAGCGAGTCTAATAGCAAAATCAGCGACTGCTTCTGCAAGCCTCTCTGAATGCGATCCAAACACGGTGATCATCCGTCTAAATTCGATTGCGGTTATCCCCGAGGGCCAAGCACTTCCGTTTGTTTTTAGGGCCGCTGAGATGATTTTCTTTCCATCTATCACCAGGAAGGCGGTGCTATGGTGTTCGATGACATTTTCGCCTCTTACTTAGAAGCGCTTCTTCACTAATTGTACCAGGAGGAGGATGTAGGTCTGTTAACATTTCTTTCACAATTCTGCCATATAAATATTAAATTATCATGTAAATATATATTAAAATATAAACATTAAATAGTTAAATACATATAACATATACATTTATTATATTGAATATATAGAAATCATATATAAAAAAATTATATTTTTATAAATCATAAAAATCAATATTAGTATAAAAATATAGTAATCATATAAGCCCGACGCGAAAGAATGACGAATGAGTTTTGTCATCACTATGACTCATTAGTGCCAGTTCACTCCCACTGCTGGATGCAGAGGAGGACTAGCAGACGGTAATCAACGAATTAATCAAGTGCATGATGTACTAGAAAATCTCTAGTAACATCATCTAGAGTTCTGAATTAGCATTACAATAGCTTCACTAAATTGAATCATTAGCAAAAAAGCACTGGCAAATGTCAGCGCAAGATATCTTAATATCGGCTTACTTTTAATCTCAAATGATGATATCATTCCGCGTGAATTTTTAGCAATCATATAAGCCCGACGCGAAAGAATGACGAATGCCGTTTCGTCATCACTATGACTCATCAGTGCCAGTTCCCTCCTACTGCTGGATGCAGAGGAGGACTAGCAGACGGTAATCAACGAATGAATCAAGTGCATGATGTACTAGAAAATCTCTAGTAACATCATCTAAAGTTCTGAATTAGCATTACAGTAGCTTCACCAAATTGAATCATTAGCAAAAAAGCACTGGCAAATGTCAGCGCAAGATATCTAAATATAGGCTTACTTTTAATCTCAAATGATGATATCATTCCGCGTGAATTTTTAGCAATCATATAAGCCCGACGCGAAAGAATGACGAATGCCGTTTCGTCATCACTATGACTCATCAGTGCCAGTTCCCTCCTACTGCTGGATGCAGAGGAGGACTAGGAGACGGTAATCAACGAATGAATTAAGTGCATGATGTACTAGAAAATCTCTAGTAACATCATCTAGAGTTCTGAATTAGCATTACAATAGCTTCACCAAATTGAATCATTGGCAAAAAAGCACTGGCAAATGTCAGCGCAAGATATCTTAATATCGGCTTACTTTTAATCTCAAATGATGATATCATTCCGCGTGAATTTTTAGCAATCATATAAGCCCGACGCGAAAAAATGACGAATGCCGTTTCGTCATCACCATGACTCATCAGTGCCAGTTCCCTCCTACTGCTGGATGCAGAGGAGGACTAGCAGACGGTAATCAACGAATGAATCAAGTGCATGATGTACTAGAAAATCTCTAGTAACATCATCTAAAGTTCTGAATTAGCATTACAGTAGCTTCACCAAATTGAATCATTAGCAAAAAAGCACTGGCAAATGTCAGCGCAAGATATCTAAATATAGGCTTACTTTTAATCTCAAATGATGATATCATTCCGCGTGAATTTTTAGCAATCATATAAGCCCGACGCGAAAGAATGACGAATGCCGTTTCGTCATCACTATGACTCATCAGTGCCAGTTCCCTCCTACTGCTGGATGCAGAGGAGGACTAGGAGACGGTAATCAACGAATGAATTAAGTGCATGATGTACTAGAAAATCTCTAGTAACATCATCTAGAGTTCTGAATTAGCATTACAATAGCTTCACCAAATTGAATCATTGGCAAAAAAGCACTGGCAAATGTCAGCGCAAGATATCTTAATATCGGCTTACTTTTAATCTCAAATGATGATATCATTCCGCGTGAATTTTTAGCAATCATATAAGCCCGACGCGAAAAAATGACGAATGCCGTTTCGTCATCACCATGACTCATCAGTGCCAGTTCCCTCCTACTGCTGGATGCAGAGGAGGACTAGCAGACGGTAATCAATGAATGAATCAAGTGCATGATGTACTAGAAAATCTCTAGTAACATCATCTAGAGTGCTGAAAAATCATTTGAGAAAAAATATAGTGTAAAATATTATTAAAATATAAATATACTTACCGATGCTTTATACTTACATAATACTTGCACAAATAACATGATAACCTTTGCAAGCATAAAAATTATTTTTGAAATCGTTAAAATTTCCAAACGATTTGTTGCCTGCCTGTTGATGCAAATATTACGATAAAGCAAATACCTTTTTCACTCGTGTAGTTGCTATAGAACATGTACTATTCGTATATGTAGATATTTATTGTCCAGCGTCGAAAGACAGCAGCGATAGAGTAATCCTTTCTTAGATAACTATTAATCAATATCAATATTGCAGAAATGCTCATTTTTTATTCTAGATAGCCGTCTTACACTTTCAGCTAAGCGATGAAAAACAACTTAAAGAACATAATTATAAAAGAAAATTACGCTATTATTACAGTGAACAATATTAGCAGGGTTAAGGATCAACAAAAATACGTTCCAAAGATCCTTAGAAGTTTTGACTTAAATAGTAATGATTTTAAGCAGAAGGAACAAGAATTAAGACAAAAGGCGTTAAAAAGTCACCCGCAAAATAAATTCCTTGGTATTGAGGAAATGGAAATGGAATTAGAATCAAAACTTAAAACGTCGTGTCCTCGTACAAAGCATGTTATTGATAGTGTTAGAGGCTCTAATATATCTAGCACCTTGGATAATAGCGATGATGAATGCGCTTCGAAGAAAGATGCTGAAAGCTCCTGTTACTCTGAACTCTCACCAAATAAGTATATTCTACAATTAGCCAGAAAGCTGTCTAATCGTAAAACTGCAGCACAAACACCTTCACAGCAACTAAAAGTAACCACAACTAAAAATAACGACTCATGTTTTGTCACTGATCATACAAATAATGCATCAACAGCTCGTTCAAGTCGTATTGTTTCAGTCGATAGTAGCAAAGTTAATTTAACAAATGGTATGCGTGACTTTAAAAATATCAATAAACATCATCAAAGTAATGGTCTGCAAACGAGCACTCTAAGCGAAAAGGTAGGTGATATACGGTTTATATAATGTTGGTTTCTATTTCTGTTTAGCCCAAATTAACAGATTGTTCTGATAAATTTTCACCCAATGCAATACTCTCGTATGATGATAAGTTTAACGAATATCTCGAAAGAGCGAAACCGTCAAAGATATCGAATGCAACGTATGATAGTAAGTTTATAGAATAACGTAGTAAATTATTAAATTATCACAAATTGTTTGCACAAAAACAAGAAAAATAGTAAAAATAAAAAATTAATAAAATAAAGCCGGTCAATCAGGGTTGGCAATTTTAAAACTCTTTTGTAAAACGGATAAAAACGGGAAAAAGACTAAAATATTTGCATTTAAATTGCCAACAAAACAAAATTTCCACCGTATTATTGTACAAACAAACAGAATTTTATCAGAAAATTAAATCAGCTCTTCATCAAACAATCGCTCTGTTATCAGATTAAATATTTTAAATATAATAATAAAATAATAATTTATTGAAATGCGTGCCAACTGCACGCCTACAAGTTTACTAACTAAAAAATTAAACATTAATATTTAATATTTTAAATGTTTCGTGAATTTGTCATATAAATACGTAAAATATAAAATATTTTATGTTGTTTACTCTCTGATGATATTGATAAATACTAATTCCATATATTTATACCTATTTTTTGATTTTTCAACATAACAAAACCATTTTAATGGCTTATCAACTCTTGCCAATTCTAGAAATTTTAAAATGTTTAAAATTATATTTTACGCAATAAATAAGTATTGTTCGAATTAAGACGAATTTAAATGCTTATAAATAAGCATTTAAATGCTTTTCTCTTGTTAATTATAAATAGCAAAGGGATTATATTATGAAAATACCGTTGTATCTTATATTAAAATCTAAATCTTACTATTTATTTAATAGTAAACATTAAATAAATAAATAAAATAAATATTAATCATCAAATAAATATTTATTATTTTTTTTAAACAAACCATTTGCTTACTATCTGGTGTTAGAGTATATTGATGCCTGAACATTTTCGTTGGTTATATACGAAGCGTTCAGAATGTGTGGCTTTATAAATTTTCTCTTTCATTAATTCTTCTTATTAATGTGATAAACTTTGATGTATACGTTCTTAGTTTTAATATAAAAGCTTGTATTTATAAAATAAATGATCAAATGCATGAACACATAACTGAACATAACTGAACATTCATGACTGTTCGTTATAAATTATATAATCATCGTTATTTGAAATTAAATTTCTTTTATATTCAAAGGTAATTCGATAAACGAGCACCTAGGTCTACACGATACATGTAATTTTAATAATTGGCAACATCGATCTGTAAACGAACTTTGCGATTATTTAATGGACACTCATTTATACTTTAAGGGTACGTATAATTCGGCAGTATTTATTATATTGTTATTATTTAGACGGCATTCTTGCTTTGAACAAACCTTATGGTCTTCCAACAATTGGTAAAATATTTGAATGTTGATTTATAATTTTTTTTTCAAATAAAAAAGTTGATTTGTAAAACATTATTTATTTGATTGCAAATAATAAGTCAGATTATTGCATTTCATCCATTTAAATAAAACATCGGTTATAAATACTCATTTTTTATATTTATTTGCTACGTGTTGAGACTAGGATTAGTGATGAAAAAAAAATGTTCAAAAAAATTCGATTTTTTAAATTTATGCAAAAATATAAGCATTGATGTGCCTCGCACTTAAAAAATAGGAAAATTCACAAGAACAAAACACCAAAACATACACCAAAAAAGTTAACAACACACATTTTAAAAGGTTTGCTTTTAAAGACAAAATAAACACCAAAACACACACCAAAAAAGTTAACAACACACATTTTAAAAGGTTTGCTTTTAAAGACAAAATCTCATATTTTGATTCTATTTTGTTGATTTATGTTTCTCCAAATTTGCTAAAATTCTATGTGATTTTTGAATATTTAATTTAAACAAATCAGATCAGATAACTAAGTCTACGTATTTTATAAAAAATTGAAATTTAAATATATTTTAATTTTTTAAAATAAATAAGTAAAAATAAGTAAATGAAAATAAATAAAAATAATAATGCTAAATCAATAAATTAAAATTTAATAATTAGATATTAAATAATTATAAGTAATTGTTATAATATTTTATATAACTGTTATCAGGTTAAAATAAAAATTTGAAATTTAAAATAAAAGTCAATTATTATGAATTGACCAATAATATACGATGTATCAGAATTAAGATCAGAGGGCATCAGGATAAATTGCTACGTTATCAGGTTTTGGCCTCTATTCCTCTAACCAATATAGCGGCGGACCAAATATATGCTAATGACGTATTTCTTCTGATGAAATTTGAAAATAAATTAAAAATAAATTTAATCTCTTTAGTGGAAAATTTTTATGGATCGAGAATTTTATGTATTAAAATTAAATTTTATGAATTTTCTTATGAAAATTATGTATTAATTTATCTTATGTATTATATTTTTATAATTATATTATTTTATTATTATATTATTTAATTAATCTTATGTATTAAAATTGAATTTTATGAAAAAAATTTGTAATTATAATAAAGAATTAAAATCAATATGTAACGATAATATTATAAACATAATGGAAACAGAATGCAATTGTAAAAGTCTTAGTTTTGATAAAATAAATGAACATATATGTACCCATAATCTAGAATTAATTGAAAATTGTGAATTAAGAAAGCTGCTATTAAAAGGGTATAAATATAGATTAAATAACAACAACGACAAAAATAAAATTTACAGTTCGTTATATAATAACTTAAATGATTACTTTAGTAAGCTGATTAATAGTGAAAGCTCGAATATATCTAAGATTAACATTTGGAAAGATTATATATTTGATAAAATTAAAAATAAAATGAAAATAACAAACAATTATAAAAGGAAAGATAAAATTAATAAAGATATGTATAAAGAACTTACTAAATTAAATGATAACTATATAATAACAACTATTGATAAAGCTAGTAATAACTTTGTCTTCATATGCAAAAAGCTTTATTATGATATACTAATGAAAGAGGTTAATTCTAATGATTTAAATGTAAATCCAACATATGAACGTAGTGAGTTGAGTTTAGAAACAATTATTACAAGTCACTGTTCTATAATGGATAAAAAGGGTATAAAGGTTGAATTAGATAATAAAACTATACCTATATTATATTGGAATCCAAAATTACATAAAAATCCAATAAAACCTAGGTTCATATGTAGTGCGTTTAAATGTACATTAAAACCACTTTCTGTCTATATGAATAAAATACTTAAAGTAATTAAAGCACATTTTAAAAAATATTGCAAGGTAATCGAAATTAATACTGGTATAAAACACTATTTCAGTATTAATTCTACAAAAGAATTTTTAGAACAGACAAAAGGAATAAATTTTCAAAATATAAATACATACGATTTTAGTACGCTTTATACAAATCTAGATTTAGTATATATTAAAGAAGCGTTAGTAAAATTAATTAACCTTATATTCGGAAAAAGATATATATATATATATATATATATATATATATATATATATATGTTATAATAATTATAACGCCTATCTAACAAAAATTAAACCATCAAATAAATATAAATATATGGATAAAATTGAATTAATAGAATCCTTAAATATTTTGATAAATCAAAATTATTTAAAAGTAGGGACATCTATATTTAGACAAGTAAAAGGTGTTCCAATGGGTGGTAATAGTAGCCCAATTATAGCTGACTTGTTTTTAAGCTTTATAGAATATGAATTTGTTCATAACTGTGTAAAAACTAAATCTAAACAATATAAATATATGAAATATATGTTTCGATACATTGATGATATATGTGTATTTAATTCTAATAACGTTTATTCAATTAGTGAACAAATTTATCCAGAAAGCCTTATTCTTAACAAAACCAATATTGATGATAAAGAAGGTGTATATCTAGATATGAACATTAAATTAACATTAACTAAAACTACTATTAATTTATATCGTACATTTATTACAAATTTGTCTATCTATAAATATATAATATAATGCAATTATTATATTGGATGGTTTAATTATAACTAATTTCATTAATTATTTAATAATTTCACAGCAATCAAATGAAATATTCGGATGCGCTTACCATCTAAGTTTTTTGTTTGTTAAATCACATTTTAAAAACTATTATTAATTTAACTAGTAAATATAACATATTTAAATTTACAAGAAACATATTTTTGCATGAGCATTCATGCATACCATATAATATAAAATATAATACATTAAATAATGAAATTTTAAGAATTGCAACAATATGTAATGATATTGGCTTTCTTCAAAATCATTTAAATAATTTAATAGATACATATTTTAAACTAGGTTACTATAAAAATAACATCAAGCAGAAAATAGTAAAATATATAAATCAACACAATAATATAAAGAATAAATTTAAACTCTTAAGTGGCAAATTTTTATGGATGGATAATAAATAATATACTTTGTATTAGAATAAGATACTAGATAGTTATTTCAGAGGAAATACATCATTAGCATGTATTTGGCCCCGCTGCTATGTTGGGTAGAGGAGTTAGGGTATGAAACCTGATAGCATAGCAGTTCCTCCTGATGACCTCTAATTCTTATTCTGATACAACGTCTGTTATTTATTAGGAACTGCTATGTTATCAGGTTTCACTATAGGAACATCATCATATTTTTATCCGGTTTTATACTCGAATTGTTTTCACTGAACAATATCTTTAATAAATATAAATAATATAAGATAAATAATAAAAATATAATATAAATTTTTTGAATATTTAGATATCTACAATATCTAAATTTATTTTGTTTGCTTACTACAAACTCTGACTGTTAACTAATTTGTGAAAAATTATTGACTGTTACAGTCTTATAATATTTTTATAACCGGTTTGCTAATGAGTACATGATCAAAGTCATATATTATCATTTTCAATATTACATTTTTGTCATGTTAAAGGTCAATTCTTTGATATTTTAATATTTTAGGTGGACCTAAAGTGAATCTGTCAATTAGTTCAGCGTTACCACTGATCGCTGAAAGACTCTATAAACTTAAACAAACATCGTTCATTCATCTTATTCACCGTTTAGATAAGGATACGAGCGGAGTTTTGCTTTGCGCTTAGTAAGATTGATATTGATTTACTTCGTATGAGGCGGGATTAAAATATCTGTCATTTGCTATTTCTCACAGTAAATACGTAACTATAAATTTAAAGGGTCAATTCAAACTAATTTTATGACAATTTAACTGTGGTCAAATATTTGAAAAATTTAAGTTAAGCATTTAAGCATTTTATTGGGTCATAAATATATAGTAGAAATTGAATATTATAAAGTTTAGTAAAACATGTAATTGGAATTGTCTAAGTTAATAATTGAGATTGTCTAAGTTAGTTAACCGAAATGTAAATAGAATTGTAATTATTTTAGTGAAGAGCAATTTTTAGTAAATAATTTTTTTAAATAATCTATTATTTAAAAATAAAATATATATTATTCATAACCTACGCAAATCTTTTTAATTAGCGTTATTCGATTAGACTTACTTATTGACTATTTTATTCTACTTTTTTGCTAGAAACTTAATTAAATTAAATTTAATAAATTTAAAAATTTAATATTTAACCGTTTTTAAATTAATTATAGTTATTTTATATTCGATATCACATTTTAAGTCAATCACCATTTACTTGCGATATTCAAGATTAAATGTCATATAATTTCGTTTTTGTTAATTAAAGACATTTAACAATAATTAAAATAAATTAAGGTATGATTTTGATGCAATAATAATGATGAAATTAAGAATGATGTGTATTAATATGTTAATCTGTAACACTGATTTTCAATATTGATTGATTTATACAGCTTAAAAATTAACCGTCATGGAAAAAATGTTGTAATTTCGATACAATTAGTAATTTTCGATTAATCTTAATTTTTTAAGATCAATCGAAAAAATTTAATTAGTTTAAAATTAAATTTCGTTATCGTTATACAGATTTCAGTCATTTTAGTCATTAATATATAATTATTAATAATTATATAATTCTATTATTAATTATATAATTAATAATTATATAATTATTTAATTATTTAATTAATAATTAAATAATTTTTTAATTATTTGGGAACCTTCGATTAATCTAATTTTTTTAATAATTAAATTAATAATTTTTCTATAAATATTTTTACTTTTTAAAATTAAATTTCGTTATCGTTATACAGATTTCAGTCATTTTAGTCATTAATATATAATTATTAATAATTATATAATTATTTAATTATTTAATTAATAATTAAATAATTTTTTAATTATTTGGGAACCTTCGATTAATCTAATTTTTTTAATAATTAAATTAATAATTTTTCTATAAATATTTTTACTTTTTAAAATTAAATTTCGTTATCGTTATACAGATTTCAGTCATTTTAGTCATTAATATATAATTATTAATAATTATATAATTATTTAATTATTTAATTAATAATTAAATAATTTTTTAATTATTTGGGAACCTTCGATTAATCTAATTTTTTTAATAATTAAATTAATAATTTTTCTATAAATATTTTTACTTTTTAAAATTAAATTTCGTTATCGTTATACAGATTTCAGTCATTTTAGTCATTATATAATTAATATATAATTCTATTATTAATTGTATAATTAATATATAATTTAATATAATTAATATTTTTACTTATTTTTACTTGTTTGCTTATTCAGAGTTTAGTAATTTACCCATTGATAATTATGTTAATATTAAATATCAGCTATTTATATTTTTATTCTAAATAAAATTTAATTTATTAATCAATTACTAAATTTAATAAACCTTTTATATTTTTATATATTTAAAATGCATAACAATTTACTATATTGCAGTAGCTTAAATATATTTTCATTATTATATTTATTCTTATTTATTTAATCTTTTAATCTGCAACAATTAAGCTACTATGTAGCAGAGTCCGACTGTTTACCTGAAATGATGTGTATTAATTGTGTTGTGTTCTTATAATGTAGCGATATTAATAGCAAATTCGTTATTATTTATTTACAGAAAATTAAAAAGTATGAAATTTATAGATAAGATAAATTCATAGATTAATATATAAAATTCATGGATTAATTTTATAAAATTTTATAAATTTGTAATTTTATAAAAGACTCTTATTAATTTTATAAAATTTTATAAATTTGTAATTTTATAAAAGACAAAAAGTATGAAATTTATTAAACAATTATGAACCGTAGTTTAGGAAACCACTAGCGATTTTTGCTAGTAAAATATTAAATAAATAAAATATTTCAAATTAAAAATTGTTTTTAGTGATGAGGTTGCTGAGAAGAAGTTACGAAAATGGTTTAATGATAGACATATACTTAAACAATATATTATGATTTGCAAAGGTGTTCCTTACCACAACACAGGTAATCAGATGCTTGTTGATTTTGTAAATTGCAAAATTTCTTAGGCGAATTATCGATTAACATAAAGGAGCATCGATTGGAGAGTGGGAAATACAAGGTTTGTAATCTCGTAAGCAATTCTTTACTGTGTATGTAATACCGAAGATGTTGCCAAATAAAGATGGGGATAGTGCCAATTCTGATGCTGTGACTCGATATTCAGTGTTAGGTCAGTGCGATGGAATGTCACTGATATCCGCTCAGCCAGTGTCAGGTTTAAAATTTTTTTCTTTTGCTGATATATCTTTTAGATTAGGCTTAAAGCACCAAGTTCGTTGTCATTTTGGATTTGGACTCCAATGTCCAATTCTTGGCGATCATAAATATTCTCATATTAACGAAATGAAACCACAGGTAAGCACACATGATCTCATAATTATTCATTTATTTTGGTTTTCATAGCGCTTAAATCCTATAGTTTTAAAGAAGCTCAAAATCAAGCAAACTAAAGTTCGAAATCTTCCTCTTTATTTGCATGCTCAGTCATGCGTTCTTCGTAACTTCTTACCTGCACCCTCCGGAAATCTTATTTTTGAGTCACCGATACCACAACATTTCTTAAGAATGATGAAATTATTGAATCTCAAATTATTTTAAGAATTTTTTTCTCTTTTTGAAACTTATGTTTTTGGGACGAAATCTGATTCATTTGTAGATGTCAGTGGAAATTGCAGACCTATTGCAACAGAAACTAGCAGTCACTAGGGACTACATCGTTCAGCCACGTATACGTATGTATTTGTTAAAAAATAATATTTTTTAAAATTTAAAGATTTGTTAAAAAATTATAAATTAAAATCTTATATTTTTATGATCTGTTGATTTAATAATCAACCCTTAATAAATTCTTTAAATCGTACTATAAATAAAGGTTTATTTCTAAACATTTGAACGATCAACTTTATATCACAAAAATGCAAGATTTGATTTGAATGATTTGAAAAGTTAACCTAACTGAAAAATTCCATTTCGTCATAATAATTCATCATAATTCCATGGTTCGTCACTAGAAGATACTATTCACTGTTGCATGCAGTGAATTATAACATTGAGTTTCTAATGCTA
This sequence comes from Pomphorhynchus laevis, assembly GCA_012934845.2. Lineage (NCBI taxonomy): Eukaryota > Metazoa > Acanthocephala > Palaeacanthocephala > Echinorhynchida > Pomphorhynchidae > Pomphorhynchus > Pomphorhynchus laevis. The sequence goes on from WNNJ02002715.1 coordinate 72,347, forward strand.
CATTGTTTTAATATTTAAAATATTACGACATATAAGAATATATATTTTTATATGTATATAAAAATATACATATCAAAATTATATTAAAAATATTAATATTATATTTAATATAAAATTATTTAAGATTAAATATTTATTATTAATTTTGTATTCTAATAACATATTTTTGCTTAAGATTACAAAACAGTTATTGGAGTAAATGGGCCATTGGTCATACTTGATAATGTCATGGTATGCATATGAATGTTATTATTATAAATCAATTTTTACTCATTTAAGAATATTTACAATTAGGAGAGAGTTAAATTTTTTCTCTCTGTTAATTGTAAATATATATTTTTTCCATATCACAACATGTTTTGCTTTATAGAAACCAAAGTTTTCCGAAATTGTAAATATAACTCTTGGTGATGGTTCTAAGCGAACAGGAAGAGTACTTGAAGTTTCCGGATCAAAGGCTGTTGTACAGGTAAGCAAACGTTATGATGTTGGCTTTAAAACATTACATTTACTTAATAAATAAAATTTGTTTTTTGTTTTCACTGATCCGAAAGTTGGGATTTGAAAGCAGTGCACGGACGAGACGTGGTCAAGTATCACGGTCCTGAATGACAGACCAGACTTCACTTTCAAATAGTCCTAAGCGTTCATTGGCAAAATGGAGAGTTTGATGTCTCTACTTATACAGAAGTCTGCCTCGAGGTTCGTCTAGAAAGTTCAATCTGGAACACTTCACAAAGAAGACGCCCCCTAGACATTCACAAAACATGGCCTAGCCACATCAGCTGACTTCCTTCAACGTGAAGAGCAGCGACATTACTCCAAGATTATCACGAATGACCAAGCTTCGAACTTTATCTTTAAGGCTGAAGCCGGTCACACCACCAAGGAACCTCATTTCGGTCGCCTGTCCTCGATATCTGGTTCTTTCAATCATGTCCCAAAGTTCATACACATAAGTGAGAATATGGAAAAAGACTGTTCGATAAATTGAATTTTCGTCTAAAGACTTAGCTCTCTCCTCACCACAACTGATCAACGCAAAGAATCAAATACTGCGTTAGCTGCACAGATTCGTTTCGCAATCTCCATATTATTCCTACCATCATTCGAGAACAAGGCGCTCGGGTACTTGAACTCTTTCACGTCGGATAAAATCATATCACCGATTCGTATCAATGATCCTACCTTGTTACGATAAGAGCATATCGAGATAGTTTTCGATTTGCTAACTTCCATAACGCAACTTGACATGCCGCCGTTAATTGATCAAGAAAGCAGTTTAGGTTATCAGTATTGGAGGCTAACAAGACAACATTGTCTCGAAAAACAATGATACCCTGATGAAACCAAACTGAATACTAAACTCTGACAAAGCGGCACGTCTCGAAATGTTTTCCATGTAAACAAGGAACAAATGTGGAGACATTGGACGGTTATACAGGCTAACAAGACAACATTGTCTCGAAAAACAATGATGATACCCTGATGAAACCAAACTGAAGACTAAACTCTGACAAAGCGGCACGCCTCGAAATGTTTTCCATGTAAACAAAAAACAAAAGTGGAGACAATGGACGGTTATCCGTATCGCAGGCTAATAAGACAACATTGTCTCGAAAAGCAATGATGATACCCTGATGAAACCAAACTGAATACTAAACTCTGACAAAGCGGCACGTCTCGAAATATGTTCCATGTAAACAAGGAACAAATGTCGAGACAATGGACGGTTATACAGGCTAACAAGACAACATTGTCTCAAAAAACAATGATGATACCCTGATGAAACCAAGCTGAAGACTAAACTCTGACAAAGCGGCACGTCTCGAAATGTTTTCCATGTGAACAAAAAATCAAAAGTGGAGACAATGGACAGCCCTGACGGAGCTAAACATTTACAGGAAACCTCTTAGACTTCATGCCTAAAACATAAACACAACTTGTAGTTAGTTTGTAAAAAGAGGACACAGCTACACGGAGATCGCGCTGAACTATGTATTCCTTACGTACCTCCCACAACCTATCTATTGGGACCCGGTTGAACGCTTTATTCAAATCGACAAAATACATGTGGACTGGTTGAGCATACTTTTTGGTACATTCGGGAATAGTTGAAAGTGTGAAGAGCTGATCCGTAGTTCCTCGACCAGAACGAAACACGTTGCTTCTCTGCAATTGTCCCATGGCTATCGGTCGCAGATTTGCCATTTCGTAGTTTGTGAAGAACAGTAATTACCTCTGTCAAGGTAATGATATCTTTCATTAAGTTCGAAGATTCTTCTTTCATAAGAGAAGGCACGCTATCGTTAATAAGTATACCTCTAAAATTCTCGTTCTAACCACTAAGTATGTCTTTAATATCGGTTATCAGATGCCCACGATTGTCTAGAACAGTCTGAGCAGATTTTTGCTTTTCAACACGAAGTGCTTTAATCGTTATCCAGACAATCTTAGAAGCTTAACGATAATCAAGTTCAAGACGCTAACCAAACTTCACTAAAGTTGCTTTCTTTGACTCAGCAACTTCTAGAGCTATAGCTCTTCTGGCATGTCGATATCTGTATACAGCCACCAGTGACCTATCATACAAGGTTGCTTTATAAGCCACATTCTACTTCTGAACGGCAGCACTTACCACTGGCGTCCACCAAGCTCTTCGAGGATTGCCTCCACGACATGCATCTACAGTCTTTAAACCACAGCTTCTCGAAGCCGCTTTGTCATGCAAAGTATTGAAAATCGACCATTCTTGTTGGATATTCTCCACCTCTTCCCGCAATTGGCCAACGTTCGCCTGGATATATTTAGTAAAGACTTTCATTACAGAAGCATCTTTCAGACGTTCCAAACGAAACTTAACACTACGTTTATGTTTCCTAGGTATGTCTGGTAGCCTACTTTGCCAGCGAATCTTACTAACTACAAAGTAATGGTCGGTTGATAGTTCATCCCTCTTTTCACATGTGTGTCCAGGACATATCGTCGCAAATCAGATCATCCGATTACGAAATCGATCATTGATCGTTGACTAAGAGTATCCTGATGGCATGTACATTAGTGGATCTCTTTATTCTAAACATGACGATGGTTATTAACAAATTGCTACGATAACAAAAATGCAGCAACTCAACACCAGTCGCGTTCAGATAAGGGGTTCCGTTTCTCCCCACCACCCTCTTTCAGGTAGCACAGTCATTTAAACGTGAGTATCGAAGCCGCTCAATAAAATGAGAAAATCATTATCAGCTTTACTATCAAATAAATCCTGAAGATCATCCATAAAAGCTGGGATTCCGAGCTAGTGTTGAGTGCATAATCAGCACACACAAAACAGTTACTCCCTTTTACTAGAAGTCTCAAGGACTCCAACCTTTAAATTTACTGGGCAAACTTTCTCTGCAGCTAACGACAACAAGGGTTTGTGAGTATCCTCACACTAGACTGCAGACTCTTTCCAACAGCAACTCCATAATAGTGCAAGGTCCAACCTTGATCCAAACTTTGTGTACCGGAACCATAATAATGAAGAGAGGTAATTCCGACTATTTCAAGATTGGAGTGATTTACCTCCCTAATTATATCTGGTTCTTCCCCGTCAACGAAATGACATTCCACGTTCCCGTAGATAGACTATCCACTGCAATAAACGTCGACGTTTGGTTCGCCCATTCTGCGCAACTGCGCGAGCGCACGGCACCCGACTTTGACAATTTTTCCGGTTAGTGGTGAGCTGCTATCGTTTTGATTTTGATTCATTGATTTGTATCTCGTCGTCATTGTCGTTGTTTTTGTTCAGTTATCTGACATTTCCTACCTATATCCTTTAGTAAACCAATACTATTACTTGCAAGGAAACCGGGGTTTGTTCAGCTCTCTGCTGTCCTTCGTATATACGCTGATAATTCAATATCTTCTGTTACGAGGAAGAAATATTTCAATGACCCTCTTTCAACTTTTAAAGATTAATCTGCTGTTGAGATCATAAGAGGGATCCGAGCTAGTTCACCAACGAACTAGCTATATGGCTAATACAAGCCGGTCGTTATTTAGCTGCCTGAACATTCAGTTGTTGCCCAAACCGCACAACGGGGTGGTTCAGGCAAAACCTAAACCGAACACATCACTCGACGACAAATTGGTTGAGCCTGCTCCTAGCGGTCCTTGATAAAGCCTTGATATAAAGCCACCCTGCGGTTCGCTTTATAAATGTTGAAATAATTATTTTTGAAATAATAAAATTTTACAATTTTGAAATTTTAAATATTGAAAATTTAAAATTTTCAATATTATTTGAAATTTTTTTTTCAAATTATAATTCAAAACACTTAATGAAAAACTTACAAATTTTAAAATGCTTTGATTTTTGAAATTTGCCTTAAATGGATGTTGTCTAAAGCTAACTCTTTTCTTCACTAGCCAATTCAAATCAAAGTATCGCAAAACATTTGTAATCGAATGTAAAATTTTGTGATTATTAAAATTATTGTTTAATGTAAAATCTTGCAAGTTTACATAAAATTCATTTAAATAAAACTAAAATGATATTTTTATTTCAGGTTTTTGAAGGTACATCGGGAATTGATGCAAAGCGTACATCGATTGAATTTTCCGGAGACATAATGAGAGCTCCGGTGTCTGAAGATATGCTTGGTAAATGAGATTTCTATAATTTTAAGATTAAAATTTGTTTTTGTAATTTGTTATGACGGTTAGCACGAAAACAACTGTTGATAATTCATAAATATTTTAAGTTTGACTTAGTATTGTGTTTTAAATTTGCTGTTTTGCCCACAATTAAGATCAAATTTAAATTAATTAAATTTTAATTTCTTTAATTTTCAAAATTAACATTTCACAAACGGTTAAATTTTTTTAAAATATTCACATTTTTAAATATTTAAATTATTTTAATTTCATTAATTTTATAGTTTTATGCTCAATAATTTATTTAATTATTCAAATTTTAATGTTAATATTTACGAATTATCTTTTTACATACAAACAGGACGTATCTTTAACGGGTCTGGCAATCCAATAGATAAGGGACCTGCTGTTTTAGCTGAAGATCTTCTCGATATAAATGGTTGAATCATACTTTATTTTGATTACAATCAAATTAAATTTTAAAGGTGTTCCAATCAATCCATACTGCCGCGAATATCCACAGGAGATGATTCAAACAGGTATATCCACAATTGATGTGATGAACACCATCGCTCGTGGTCAAAAAATTCCAATTTTCTCTGCTGCAGGGCTTCCCCATAATGAGGTAATATTTCGTATCGCAAATGCCGAATTAGAAATTTTATTCTTGTAATTAAACGATTATATCCTTAAAATAATAAATTGTCGCTTTTAATTGCTTTAAAAATTGCTAAAAATCTAGTTTAAAAATAATCTAATTAATAAGCTTCTAGGTCAATAGTAATTTCTTGCATGAACGATAGTTGATATAAATTTGCAAATTTGTATTGATTTTATTGTTTTTAGTAATTGAATTTTTGACATTTAAAGATTGTCTTTTTAGATTGCTGCTCAAATTTGCAGACAAGCAGGTCTTGTAAAACGTAGTAAAGACACAGTTGATTATTCAGAAGATAATTTCGCTATTGTGTTTGCTGCTATGGGTGTATGAGATTGTACTTTATATATTGATCAAATTATTACTCTTTTTTGATAGGTGAATATGGAAACTGCGAGATTCTTTAAGCAAGATTTTGAAGAAAACTGTTCTATGGAAAATGTTACATTGTTCTTGAACCTAGCAAATGATCCTACGTAAGGTTTAGTGTTGACTGAATTGACTGAATATAAATGTGAAGCGTTACATTTATTTCATATTATGGAATAAGTAATACTTCCGATAGCCATTTCCTTCTACATTTTTGACATGAACTTATTTTAATTGGGTAATTTTTCTTATTTTGAAATGATACAAAAGAGTTTATTCTTGCTTCAAGAATGCATGAAGTATTTCATATTATGGGATAATATGAAATAATACTTCCGATAGCCATTTCCTTCTAAATTTTTGACAAGGACTTATTTTAATTTGGTAATTTTTCTTATTTTAAAATGATACAAGAGTATATTATTGCTTCAAGAATGCATAAAGCAAGAATTAAAAAACTGGAGATTCTGCCTTGGACAAACATTCGAATGCCAAAAAATCAAAGTGGGTGATGTTCCATTGCGACAATAGAACACCACCCCGCATTGATATCATTAGCAAGAGATATAAACTCATTTAAAATATGGATAAAAATCTTAAAGAAAATAGTCAACAAGCTGTGATATATTATACATGTTGTCGAACGATAAAATGACAATTTATGCATGCATCCTTTAGAATATGCCAATATAGGCTACAGAGATTTACAACGTATATCTGAAAATGTGGCAATTTAGGATGCAAAAACGTGCACTATTATGCGTAGAAAAAAAAACACATTTAAGAACATGGCAACCGAAACCATTCACAGAATACAAGGGCAGTATAATTGCAAGACATCTGGACCGGTTTATCTTATGCAATGTGAAAACTGCAGTAAGTAATGTGTTAGTGAGAGTAACAAACCACTGAATTTATTCGGATGAACAACCGAATAAGAGAATTGGAAGTGGCTGTGTTGTAAGTCATGTTTTAGAAAATACAGAGCATAAATGTGCGTGCGCAATTATAACGAAAAATGAAGATACAATTTAACGTAAGAGTATTGAACATTTATGGATAGGTCAACTGATGACGGATGGCTTGAACAACACGGGTGGATATCATTAATCTGCCAGTTTTCTTTGTATTACATAGCGAATTTTAACCGTAGACTCCAGTAAGTAGCACAATGTTAAAGCATTTTGTTGAAAATTAGCACTGAAGAAGATTGCAAAATTGAAACGCGCTTGCTTATATTAATTGCGCTTTAGTTTATCTTGAAATAAATTCTATTTACTGTTCGGTTACATGTTACTGTTACATGTTATCCGTGTTACTTCTATATATTAATTTTGCTATATCACACAAGGTAATTTCGCAGCAGAAACCAGCTACAATATCATTATTTCATTACTTCAAACTCCATACACATTGACTCACAACATGCTTGATTTTAGCCTGATATATTGGTATTGTTTCGTAGGCTACTGTTGCGCAATGGTACACTCGGATTCATCAGAAGGCTATTTTATGTCGTAGTTTACATTCGAACTCTATTTGTACTTCCCGTTTGATCGTTGAGATTACGCCTTATCGACCAGTCTAACCTTTCAGTACAGTTATAAGTTTATTATATGAATCCGTTATGAAATGCATTTAAAGCTTCTTTCTTTAAATTTAACACTGATGTGATCATGAGATCATAGAAAAGGTATTGATGATCCTTTGATGAATTATTTCATTTATTTTATCAATTTTGCTAGATCACACAATGTGATTTCACAGCAGAAACTATCTACAATATCATTATTTCATTATTTCCAACTCCATACACATTTTTAAGATGTATAAAGATATATAAAGATTATTGAGCTGGATTTAAACTAGCGTTGCTACTTTTAATTCTTAGAATCGAAAGGATTATTACACCAAGATTGGCGCTTACAACTGCTGAATTTTTTGCCTACCAATGTGAGAAGCACGTTCTCGTCATTTTGACTGATATGAGCTCATATGCCGAATCCCTTAGAGAAGTAAGTAGTTAGTTTGACATATGTTATTTAATTCAATCATAATTCCTAGTTAGAAATGAAATTGTCGCAAATTGATGTTGACATATACTTTTATGTATGGGTACATCGTGTTCTAGAACTCAAGTAAATTTTAGTTTCTTAAAATCAATTAATGACCAAGTAACGTCAATGTACGAGGATTTGATTATAGATTGTATGCCAGTTCTCTTAACTGACTACAATCGATCCAAACAAATGTCACACTAAATATTGATTTTTTAAATTGTCGAATATAAATTCGTATTTTCTGTTTTCAACTTGTAAATAAAACAAATAAACTAATATAATCGTTCTAATTTTATTCAAATCGTTCATTTTTATAGGTTAAAATTCAAAAAATAATCTTATGAATTTATTTTAAATAAAATGTTATCATTCGAATTACTTGCATTTGATACTAAAATTGTTTTTTAATTATTTTTTTGCAATGTCTTATATTATATTATAATTTACATCGGAAAAATATTAGATAAATAACCACACATGTAGTAATTCTCCATATTGAGTTCTTCCAGATTAATTTAATTTTTTTTAATTTATAAACATGACGAATTCTTTCAGATAAAAAATTATTGTGTTTAGCATCGATAACTTTAAAAACAAATATTGAACATGTAAATTTTATTTAACTGAAATAAAAAATACATTGTAAATAACACGATTGCTAACTTTTTGCTTAAATGTTATTATCAAAACATATGTGATTTGATAATACTATTTCATTTCAAATTAATCAGTGCCACTCATTGAAACGATTGGTGCCACCAAATTTTTAGACCTTTACTCTGCATTTTATACTTTAAAAGTAAATTTTCAAATACTATGAAGTTTTGATTGAACTGCTGATCGATATTTATGATCTACCTAATATAAGTAAATCTTAATTTTAAGTTTTTTTAAGAATTTATAACCAAGCATTAATTGTAGTTTCGATCATTTAGATATCTGCTGCGAGAGACGAAGTTCCTGGGAGAAGAGGATTTCCAGGTTACATGTATACGGATCTGGCGACAATATATGAGCGAGCAGGACGAGTCGCAGGTCGTGGCGGTTCAATCACTCAAATTCCAATTTTGACCATGCCCAATGACGGTATTGTTTTGGATTTTATTTAATCGTTTTTAGTCGCTACTCATATACACATTTAGGATTCTTAAAACGCAACATTAATGTTCGTAAATTTGTTCGTAATGCTTATTATGAGAACTTTTTTCATAGCATGTATCTGTTGGTGTTTAGCCTTGTTGTGGTGCTTGCTGCCACAAGCACAAAAATAGATAAATATATAAAAAGTTACGTGGGAATAAAATACTTCGAGGAACCCAAAGTATTGATGTCGTATGGTGTCATTGTTATAATGAAATATTCAACTAGAAGTGTTGATTCGGAATATATAGATAGTTATCTCTGAAATGTAAGGATGTTATAGGGCGCAGTAAATCTTTTTCGAAAAGTGTCAAACTAATAAGATGTCTTCAAATTCATAGGAAAGTTTAGTGAAATTTTTCAACGACTATCTGAATTATATATAGATCGTTCAAGTATTACAGCATGTTATAGTGCTTAGTGCATGCGCTCTGATGATCCACTGAGTCCATAAATATAATGACATGCTCTAAAAATCTGTTTCGAATTGATCGTTATATAGATATGGTTTTAAAATTAAATTTAAATATATTTTAACTTGGGTTAGGATAACGGAATCTATCAATTTAGCTCCTGCTAAATTATATATATGTAAATCGGTTACACTGTAAAAACAATGGAATTCCATTTCTTGATGATTTTACATTTTAAAGTCATTTTTAGCAAATGTTTTTATTCAAAATTAATTATTTTATTTGTTTAATTGTTTTATTTGATTTTAATATCAAATTTTTTTATCAACATATAAATTATTATACTAGTTTTTTAAATACACTTGTGTAGTAGAACTATACATCCACTCATATTTTAAACCTAAATTTTAAAGAAAATATTTGGATCAGAGGTAGAATTTTCCCCCCGGGGGGAAAATTCTACCTCTGATGAATAAAAAAATAAAAAATAAAAAAATAAAAAATAAAAAATAAATACATAAATAAATTAAAAAAAATAAATAAAATAAATAAATAAATAAAAATCGTTAATCATATTAAACTTTTATTAAATCAAAAATTATATACTGATATTTCTCACGATTGTTATAAAATAAACAAAACTCTTTAAGGAAATTGGGTCTATATGTAGTTAATACCCCTTTCTGCTTCTTTATTTCGTTTTTTATTTGGCCGTTAAAGGACTCCACAGACTGAGTATGAGCACCAGTATTTTTATCAACAAAATTATATTTATGACATACTGTCTTATGTTCATATCCATTTTTATTTAATCTGCTATACGACTTGTGCTCGTCGGTCATTATAGTCGAATGGGGAAGCACTTGTGAGGATATTATGGGTAGAATAGTGGTTTGTGCTTTATCCGCGATTACTCTAGCAAAGGATCTTTCAATTTTATCCCCGACCTCGACAATACACAAAGCGTCGGTTCTGTTTGTGTAAGATCTTCCACGATGAGACTTACACTTGTAATTTAACATGGTTTCATCTATTTGCACTATTTTTCCAGGGCCACCAAGTTTATCTTCACTACCTTGAATCAAACAAGTGGTCTATAAAATCTTGCTGTGTTGAGCTAATTATTAGCTGTTCGTAGTGATCTAGGTTATCCATGGGGTAAATCTGAATTTTTTTTATTTATAGTTTAGGAGGAAAAAAAAAGTAGCTGTTCGTAGTGATCTAGGGGGGGAAATTTTACCTCTGATCGCCTAGGGGGGAAAATTCTACCTCTGATCCAAATATTTTGTCTATCTAATAATTTTAGTTATGTCTGCATCTTGCGTTAAGAATATGCGATAAACAAAGCAAAATTGAGATTTCAATTAGCGGAACTAATTATCTAATAATTTAAGATAATCAATTTATCCATTTATTTAGGATTTAAATTTCGTATTTTTACTTTGTATTTATCGCTTTTGATTACGTATGAACATAATTGTTTAGATATTACACATCCTATTCCCGATTTAACCGGCTATATAACAGAAGGTCAAATATATGTCGACAGACAACTTCACAATCGACAGGTATTGCATATGATATATTTTGTATAATATTATATCATTCTTGCTATTGGATCTGCCTATCCAATATCTTTTAATATTAAATTTGTTTAATTTTAGTATTTAGCGATTTGCTCGTTTATGTAGGTGGCTGGAGATAACTTCTCAAACTAAACATTTAAATTCAAATTTAAAAAGTAAAATCTAAATTATTAAAATTATAATTTTAAATTTACAAATAAAAAATATTAAGTTTTTTCTTTGCGAACTTTACTGAGCTTGAAATATAAAAATTACAAGCTCGGTAAACAATGCTATATAATGTGTACAAGAGTAGTGGCATGAGTAGTTGTAATGTGGCACGAGAGTTGATTAATCTTGCAATTTTATTCCCCATATTTAAATGTTTACTTTTTTACTGAAAAGATTAAATTAAACACATGAAAAAGATCGAGTTTCAAATTTTAATCGTAAAGATAAAGCTACTTATCGAAAATAAAACTTCATACTATTGATTGAAGTAACAATTTTTGGTTATTGTCATAACCAAAATTTCAATAGATAGTTCAATCACTAAATTTGAACCTTCTTTACTTGACTACTTAAACACAAGTGACCACTAATATAAGGTATTACTAAAAAATTTTCGATAAAACTTTGTGCTATAATTCAGATATATCCTCCGATAAACGTTCTTCCGTCTCTATCTCGATTAATGAAGTCGGCTATAGGAGAGTCGATGACAAGAAATGATCACGCCGATGTCTCTAACCAACTAGTATGCTTAGATTCTGATTTTTTTACATTAACGTTGTTTAATTTTTTAGTATTCTAATTATGCAGTCGGCAAAGATGTCCAAGCAATGAAGGCGGTTATCGGCGAAGAAGCCCTTAGTTCAGAAGATATGCTTTATCTTGAGTTTTTAGACAAATTTGAAAAGAATTTTATTTCACAAGGTAGATAAATTTCCTACTTTTAATTTTTACTTTATTTACAAAGTAACATTAAAAATAAAATTTTAGATCATTTATAAATCAATTTAATCATTTTCAAAGATTAAATTGCATCATTTTTCAAACGATACATTTATTTTGAAAAATAGATTGATATAAATAAATATATAAATATAAAAATAAATAAATATATTTATTTTTTATTTTTTATATTTATTTGTGTGCTAATTAAACGCAAATAATCTTAAATTTATGCCTGTTTCGTAAATGTTAAGGTGTTGAAACTGTGCAGTCATTGTTACAGTTGAAATTTTTGATGGCACTGCACGTTGCTTTAATCCTATCTGTAAGCCAATAGGAGTGTTTTATAATGTTTTTTCGTTTTCATATATATAAGCCAACAGCAGTACGCTACATTTCAATATTGGTGGACCTCATCAGCTATTGATCCAATACCTACGTTTCACGTTCCGGTATTTTTAATGTTGGCTGACGATCACTAGACTCTTCTGCCTTATTAGCATTTAAATTTAATAAATACTTTGGTTACATAAAAGTGCTATATATCCAACTTGTGGTTTGATTTAAGGTTCGAATTACTAAGTTAAGGCTTCAATAATTTCAAATTTTATTATTGGTTTTCCTGATTGGTTCTTAGTTAGTTCTTTAATTACAATGCGCGTGCCTTTACATTGCTTTCGTGTTCGATTATCATGAGGAGTAAGCCTTAGATGACTGAGCATACAACAATACTGAAATAACAATTGGTTTCCTTATCATGTCCTGCAATTTACAAAATATGGAGTATTGCTCGGTATTAATTTCTTAAAGAATATTGTTCAATATTAATTTCTTTAAGAAATTCAATTACTTGGTTATGGATAGTGAGTCTTTTATCTCAAGTTGATCTTGATAAACAAGTTTAAACTTTAAGTTTTAAAATCCTATTTTTCATGTAACTGAACTAAATTATTTGACTTTAAATTGTAGAATTGTAGTCTGTATTCGTTAGTAAACAATGGAACTTCCCAGGTTTTGTATTATAAGATTATTTTTATCTTGTGGGAAATCGAGAAAAAGTATTTTCCAAAGATAGTACCTGTAAATATTCCAAATACTATTACGATTTTAGTGTTTCTTAAAATAGAATAAGCTAAAATATTAGTCGACAAATTTATTTATTTTTTATTCTAGGCTAAATATCAATGCACAATTTATATTTAATATATATTAAGATAATTGTTATTATCTTAATATATATTAAGATAAAATATAATATAAAATATATATTATAAATTTTATAATATGTTTATATTATAAAATATATAATATAAACATTAATATCATTATTATTGATATATAAATTGATCGTTAATCAACTGTAATCCAATGAATTACCTATTCATAAATTAATTTAGTTTTTTTATTCATATCTAGAGATAAATTACTAAAAATACTATATAAAATGCGCAAATTATTCTGTGGTTCGTTAATTCAGCAAGTTATTCATTAAGTATTTCATGATAACTTTGTAATATAATATTTATTACTTATGTATACAACTATTTTAATAGGTTTATACGAAAACAGATCTGTATTCGATTCTTTGGACAGGGCTTGGAAACTGCTGCGGATATTTCCCAGAGAAATGCTGAAGAGAATTCCAATGAACATTTTAGACGAGTATTATGCGAAAGTTAATGTAGAATAAAATATTCGCATTAAAGGCATATTCACATTCATCCTTGTTCCACATTTCTTTCGACGCTATCGAATAGATATGTTTTCAAATTGAAATTGACCGTACATTATCATGCAATAATCTAAACTTTAGTTGCCGTCATTAGCTACAATTTTATTCACAATGAAACTAGATAATAGAGCATATGTGTACCTATTTTGTTGGTTTGATATACGAAGCTTTATAAATTATTCTTCAATTGAAATGCTTTCTAGAATTAATCGTTCGAAACCTATTTTTTTAAGTTCCATACTTCATATTTCAAATACATTTATTTGTTGTGTTTATTTAACGTTAAAATATTCAAATAATTCATGAGAAAATTAATCTCATGAAAATGAGATTAATAACTTTAAAAATAAAAAATAATGCCTTTTATTTTGAAAAAAAGGTATATTTATTTTGATATATTGATATCAAAATAAATACATTTATTATATATATTTATTAAATATATTTATATCAAATATTTTTAATTATTTTGATATATTTATTTTGAAATATTGAGATATTATTTTGATATATATAAGGTATATTTATTTATCTTTTATTGTATACAAATTATATATTTGTATACAAATATATAAATTATATATTCAAATGTATTTCCAATACAGTTTGGAAGGCACACATTGAATCGAACCACTGCGTTTAACTACCTTGGCTCTACCATAGCGGCAGATGGTAACCTACACGCAGAGATCTATTCTCGAGTAAATGCAGCCTGGATGAAGTTAAGGTCAGTTGCAGGTGTTCTCTGCGATCCAAAGATAAAAGACCGACTGAAGTCGAAAATTTACAAAACTGTAATACAACTCGTGGTCCTGTACGGTGCTGAATGTTGGCCAATATCAAAATACGAAGAACGCAAAGTTGCCGCAATGGAGACAAGGATGTTCCGATGGACAGCAGGAGAAACCTTAAAGGATCATGTTTGGAACAAAGGAATAAGGAACCAGACAGTGGATGGTTCTGTGACAGTGGATGGAAAGCGTTCGATAGGAAGGCCGAAACTACGATGGATTGACGTCATACGTCATGATTTGATGGGTGTTGGACTGGAAACCAAAGACGCCCTCGATAGAACCAAGTGGATGCGACTCTCAAAAGCAACGGACCCCGTCGCTACACGAGAAAGACGCTGAATAAAAAGAAAAAGAAGATATATTCAAATGTATTTAATATATTAAATATACAAATATTTGTATATATAAATAAAAATATACAAATCATATAAATTTCATATCAGCTGCGCATAAACTGTACTTTAGCATATATAATTAAATTGTAATTTCAATTATTTTAATAAAGACTACAGATAGAAACTTAATAGCTAGAAAGTCATTTTTTATTTGTAAATATAAATCATATATATTATATGCATAAAATTTGATATTATTTTATTGATAATATTGATACAAGGCAACATTGAAACAAAAATTTAATGTGGTGTTTATAATAATAACAAAATTGACTAGGAACTTTCCCAATTTCAACACGTGTGATTAATAACAAAATCGATCGTAAATAAAATACCACCTTCTGATGGTACAACTTCAGAGAGCCTGAACTTGAATTCAAATATTGGGCACAATATTTTTAAATCTTCTCTTTAATTTACTAAGAGGTCAATACAATTTTTGAACTTAAATTATTTTATACAATATTTTAATATATAATTTTATTGACAAAATATTCAAGACGAAATATATGCAACGGGCTTATAAATAAGTGTATCCATCAATTTATATAATGCGTAATTATACATACGTAATTTATGCAAATACGAATTCACTTTTTACAAATACGAATTCACTCCACCGCCAACGTACAACTCGCCGCTGCCACGCCGTACGCTGTCAATGTCAAAGACAGGAAATATCATAGCAAAGTCGAAGTAGTGTTGTATTTGTTTTCAGCCGCTGTATTTGAGATCCTTGGTGAATGGAACGACGAAGGAAACAGGATGATCAAGCCCTTTGCGAATAATGAGTTGAACAAGCGGAATTGGATATGCTGTGACGATCACATGCGTATATCAGGGCATCTCCATTGCACTAATGAGGAGCAACGCCAAAGTCATTTTACCTTCATTTGACCAGCTTCCAATATTGGTTTTTGTTTATGGCCAACAGAAAACGTAAGAACCTGGCTATTTTTAATGAATTTGATGAATGTATATGACAACAAATGTAATTTAAAATAATGGAATTGTTACGCACTTGTGCGAGTTCTCAGACCATATGATAAGATCAGTAATTTTAGAAAAAGTAGCTACAATTATTTTTTACCTAACTGAGTACATTTTACAAAGTCCATCATCTTTAAAGATGCTATGAACAAAATCACAGGCTAGTTTAAAAAAATTTTCATTCTGTTTTAATTATCCGTTAAGCGTATAAAACGAGATTAAATCGAAATTACAATAGATGTTGTTTGTAGATTGTAATTAAAACAAACTTCTAGTGTACATAAAATTGTACGATATGCGCCCGGTTAAACATTTACGACATCTCTGTGAATTTGGTATTTTGAAATTATTCTATTCATCAAAATATACATCGTACACTTATTTTAAGTGGCAACTTCAATTAACCGTAAGTAAATTATTTAATTGACTTTCTACACATAATATCAAACATATGATCAAATTTGATTAATCCAATATAAAAGTTAATGAGAAAAACATTTGTATTGTTTAGAGACCATGCCAATTAATAAAGAATTCCAAGCTTAATAGATAGCATTAAATAAGTGAGATATTACAGCAGAATGAGGATTAATAAATTTAATTTTTTATTTATAATAACATAAAAATGCTATACAGTTAATTTTACATATAATAAAGTTAATTAATTTAAAGTACATTTAAATAAAATCAAAAGATTTTATAATTAATAATTTTATTATATTGAAATATAATATTAAATCATACTATATAAAATATTATATTTTACTACTAATTCACATATATTTTCATATTACTTTTAATTTAGTAATGAATAAATTCATTATGGACGATAGTTTACAAATATAAAATTTAATATTTTATTTTTTAATTTATACATCATAACTGTAATTTTAAATTATTGTAGTGATATAATATTTGCCTTCTACTTTAGTTAAATATGCAATAAAAATGTGATTTTGATGTTTATTTTAAAATTGTTCTGATTCAACAATATTTTTTTGTTAAGGACTTCCTGCTAATAAACGGAAAGAATATTTCACCTTTATTTAAAGTACTGATTAGAAGATGGTGCACACAAAACATTTTGAAATTAAAAAATACAGACGTTGAAAATATTAAAGATAGAGAGCTCTATCTGCAACTAAAGGCTAAGCAGAATATGGTCTGTAAATTAGAAAAATCAGACTGGGAACAATTGCACAAGCAAGTAATCATTCGGCATATTCGTAACGATCAGGTTGATGTTATCGCAAGTTTTATAATGTCACCCGGGGAATTTGATTACTTCAAGTTGAAGGCATACAAAGCTATTTGTTGCAGTAAAACTAATCACAACGTATTTGATCCGAGTTGCTTTCGGCAATGCATAACTCATCCTTACCTCGCTCGAAGCTAACATTCTATCAAATATTAAATATTCAACATATTATACACCAATATTATAAGTGTTATATGTTAATATGTTCTAATGTTAATATGAATAATATAAAATATTATATTAGATATGGATATTGTATAAAAATATAAATATTATATTAATTTATAATATATAAATATAATTTTATTTATTGTAATACATATAAGCCCGACGCGAAAGAATGACGAATGCCGTTTCGTCATCACAATGACTCATCAGTGTCAGATCCCTCCCACTGCTGGATGCAGAGGAGGACTGGCAGACGGTACTCAACGAATGAATCATGTGAATGATGTACTAGCAAATCTCTAGTAACATCATCTAGATTGCTGAATTAGCATTACAATAGCTTCACCAAATTAAATCATAGGCAAAAAAGCACTGGCAAATGTCAGCGCAAGGTATCTTAATATCGGCTTACTTTTAATCTCAAATAATGATATCATTCCGCGTGAATTTTTAGTAATCATATAAGCCCGACGCGAAAGAATGACGAATGCCGTTTTGTCATCACTATAACTAATCAGTGCCAGTTCCCTCGCACTGCTGGATGCAGAGGATGACTAGCAGACGGTAATCAACGAATGAATCAAGTGCATGATGTACTAGAAAATCTCTAGTAACATCATCTAGAGTGCTGAATTAGCACTACAATAGCTTCACCAAATTGAATCATAGGCAAAAAAAGCACTGACAAATGCAAGCGCAAGGTATATATATCGGCTTACTCCTATATGAATTTACTCAAATGATACCAGTCGTCAGTCGTTATTCTTTGGCCAGTCGTCAGACGGCAGTCGTCATTCTTTCGCGTCGGGCTTATATGTATTACAAGAAATTCACGCGGAACGGTATCATTTGAGTAAATTTAATTTATTATACACATTAAAATGTATCACATATTATAGGTAGTATGTATAGTGGATCAATGATAATTGATCAATATTTAATTATTTAATTAGTTTGTATATTTTGTAACGCAAGAGTTCATCAACAAAGATGAAAAAAAGTTTTTTTACGTGGCAAAGAGTGCTGGCGCACACTTAAATGACCACGAAGAAAACAAAAATCTAAATCATGTGTCGAGAATGTGGAAAAGGAGGTTATTTGAATGTGATAAAGGATGGCGCGCGACGGACGTCAAGAGGAAGCTGATTCCAGGCTGATTTCAGGATGATTTGATGATGAAATCATCATCAAAGATGAAATTTTATTATATTGTCAATAAATGATCTGTTACTTGTGCTGTCGATGTAAATGCACACTTAAACCAATTTATTAAATTGCTTCACGCAATTATTACAATTTGATCGAATGAATACGTAAAATACACTTAAGTATTTTAAATAGATTCCCTAATGTCAGTATTACTGACATTAAAACAATGTTTTGCTTGAAAAGCCTTGACTAAATAATTTATTTAATCAATCAAAGTTAACTATCAAATTGAAATATTAAGTCCGAATTTTCTTCAGCAACGACTTAAATCGTCAGGGAAAGGATTGAACAGATTGAATAAACTACAAAGTAGTTAATTAAATGTTTTGAACAATCATTGAACCTGACGATATTAGTTGCTATAAAAAACCAGACTACACTTTTAACTCATAACCGAGGTTTTGAACTATTACTCGCTTATAACAAGCGAGTAAAATATATAAGTATATTATTACCTTATTAATAATATTTATTAATATTTATAGTATTATTATAAATTATTTTATTAATATTAATATTTATACTTTATTTATTATAAAGTATATTAATATAAACACAAATCCCACAGAGAAATTCATGAAAAAATCCCTGTAATGCGAAGCAGGACTTTGAAGACTGTATACACCTTACAATCAATGAATATGTAAAATACACTTCAGTATGTGTAGTGAATCAATAATCATTGATTAATATTTAAGACAAAATAATATACAAAATACAAAATCATATAATAAATAAAAAATTAATATTAATTTATATTAATCATATAAATTAATACAAAATCATATATAATTTTGATATTAAAATATCTAATATTTTAATAAAAATGGATTTTAAAGTATTCATTT
The DNA here is from genome assembly GCA_012934845.2 of Pomphorhynchus laevis. NCBI lineage: Eukaryota > Metazoa > Acanthocephala > Palaeacanthocephala > Echinorhynchida > Pomphorhynchidae > Pomphorhynchus > Pomphorhynchus laevis. The sequence goes on from WNNJ02002715.1 coordinate 91,547, forward strand.
TAGTTAGTATGTATTTATTTTAATAAATTCTAAGTTGAAACATTTTAATATCAAAAAATTATAAATATTATAATATTATAAATATTATA
>WNNJ02002716.1:0-33873 GCA_012934845.2 Pomphorhynchus laevis
AACATATATCTGTATTCTTTTTTATGGATAATTGAAATAGATCTTTTAAATGCCTCATTTCCAAATTTTTATTCATATGTGATGAAGGCTTGTTAACTATTATATTATTATTTAATCTGCCCCATATAGGATGTTTACAGTATTTAACTAACAATCCATATGAAGTTAAAAAATGACAAATTATGCATACTAATTGATTAGATATATTTGTAAGATTAATCATTACAGTAGTAGCAATATTATTAAGAAGGAAAATACATAAACTAATGTATTTCATCCACATATTTAAGGTGTTACTTTTCTGGTCAAATGTAATATCAAAAATGAGTAAGAAGTTTTTAATCATCCTTGACAATATATTAACGAAAATTATGGGATCTAAATTAATGTTTAGATTTCATTCTGTCAATAATCTTTTCAACATCGTTATTTGATCATTTATGATTTTATTCTTATGTTCTTCAAATTTAATAATTTTATTGACTTCTACATCAATTTTTGATCTAATCTCACTTTCTCTTTTTTACTTCAGAATTGTAGACATTCCAGTCATTACTTAGTGCTTCATCACTAAGATCATTCTCATTGATGTAATTGAAAGGAATTACATTTGGATTGTCAGTGATTAACTTAAGATATAATGAGATGTATCCCAATCCATCCCCTAAGATTAAAAAGTGATCTTTAGTGTCAATGCAAAGGTTATTCAATACAGGTATCCATCTTAAAATTCGTGATGTATCAAGGATACACAGATGAGGTATATCCCACAACCTTCTTTCATTTACACAATTAATCATAATATTTGGATAATCAGATGGATTTTCTTCTAAATTTTCATCTGTCTCTATCTCAACATTTAACACAGTCATCTTATATCTAGATAAAATCACTGTGATGATCCTTAAAACATCACATATACTATTATGAATGTTTTCAACTATATCATAGTTTAATATACATCTATTTGAAGGTATCATTTTTGAAACAAAGTCAGGTGATGCATTTAAGAATTTGAAATCTGGTAAAGTCGATAACCAATTTGTTAAAAGGAATGGAGATGTAATCATCTTATCATTATGTATCAATCGATCATTTATGTAATGGATTAAATTCTTAGGATTCAACAAAATTCTATCATCATTAGAGGGAATTGTTACAATAACTGATTTAAATACATTAAGTATTAATATATTATGGAAATCCTGTGATGAAGAAAATTGATCAAAAGCAATCTCCTAAATATCGGATGTCCCCTTCTTCCTAGAAGGAATTATAATATCGTCAATTCGTGACGAAAGATGACTTATATGAGAGGAACTTGCCTCTAAAAACAACAACTTCAAATATGCACAAGATATACTTAGATTTTTGTTACAAAATTTTGGAATATTAACAGTTTGATAGTATGATTTTAATAGGTGTAAATTTTCAACAACTTCACAAATTGGTGCCAAATATGCCAATAATCTCGGATTAAGACCTGAGAAAAATTCTATAATCATATCGGATCTGAGATTTAGATTGATTAATCTTTGGCTAAACTCACGACTAACTCTATTGTAGAATATGCCGGAAATAATTAGCTTACAAGATCTCCTTATTAAGAAAACTGGATCTACCTTATATGACCAGGTTAGTGGCATTCGCTCTCTCAATTTTATATCTTTCTCAAATGTATAAATGTTCGATAATATAATGTCTGAAAATATTTTTGCAATCATATTATTAAATATTAATTGACTTCTTGATTGAATTTCTTCATCTAGCATCATTTCAAAAATATCACCTACTGGGTTTATGTATGATTTAATAAGCTTCTCTTTCTTGACCCACAATAACTCATTGTCAGTACATATGGGAAGTTTTGGTATATTGATTAAATCAGGAATTTTACTCTCTACATTATTTACTTCACAAATACAATCTTTACAATTTAAATGAAAATGATACCTCAGTTTAATTAATGGACAACACAATTGGTCATTATCAATGTAATCTTTAATAGCATAATATTGGCAAAAACATATTAAAGCTTGAAAATGTAAGTTAACATTTTTTGATCCTTTTGCATAAGATGATAAAGTGGTGGTACAAGAATATACTTGTGTTAATAAATTATAGAGATATGAAGGGAAAGCACCTCTTTTTGTAGATGAATCTTTGAATCTATGGTCTTCTGAACAGGTGACCGTCGTTTGTTGTGATTGAAATAGTTCTGGATTTGCATCAGTTTTTGAGATCAATGTATTACGTATAATATCTGCAATTCTATTGTCCTTTTGAATAAACCACCCTATGACTCTTTGTAATTCAACTGCTTTGAATTAGTTGGTGGGTCAGGATTAGTTGGGAGCTTTTCAACACTCGATTGGATTTTTTCTTTTGTAACAGATCCGAGATATGGTAGATATGGTCCATCCACTATATAAGCAAGATCTTTATTCTGTGAGATGAAATCACTCCCAATGGTTAATATATAGTTTTTATCATCAGTTAAACATCTAGGACAAATATTGTATCCTATATTATATTTTAGTACAATCTCAGCAGGATGTGGGACGGTTACACCAATTATATTATTCTTATTCCAGCTAAGTTCTCGAAGTAATTGTGCAGTTTTTCGTGAGAAAAAATTATTTATATCTATATGGGACACTGAGCTGTTGAGACATCTCATCATCACGCTCTTATAACACACCATTTCTACATGTCTCATTTCAGTTAATGGAGATTTTGTTGAGTTTTTTATTGCCAATAACTGTAATGTACTTGTAGATCGTACTTTACTAATCACACTCTCCATATATCCCCATATGGTAGCACCTATTATTTCATGTCCTAATCTTACATCGAGTAGAGTCATTTTTGATAAAGCTGATACTAACTTATCTCTTCCCGTTGACTCATAATGAATGAAATCAATAAAATATTTATGTTTTACCCATCTTGCTTTCGTTAAATAATTTTTGCACATCCCTTTGAATACTCCTTCAGGCCTAATGTTATTGTGTATGTGCAAACTAAGAGGTTCAAGAAATAAACCATAGTAATCTCTTGGTTTCTCTATCTGGATGTTTATAATATTTGATATAATACTTCTTTTTATATTATTTCTAATTGTCTTTAATATTAGATTATAAAAAGTTAACCACTCGGTAAGTGGATCAGGGAAACCTCGTATGATAAAATGTAATGGACAAATCACTGGATAACCATTAAAAACACCTGCATATATTAACAACACTTTAATAATTGTAACTTTCTTTTGATTATCCTTGACACTTTTTAAATGTATATCAGTTATAGTTGAAGCAGTCAATTTATCTATATTTACAGAGTAAAGTCCTTTCCCAAGTATAAATGAATTTGACAAGTGACATGAATAACAATAGCTCATCTCTAGGTATGTGCTGAATATGCTCATAGTTGAATTTAGATCATTCATGCACATTGACATACCATTTGCTGATATTGTTGATATACAATTATCCAAAGTTGGAATATTTTCAGATGAGTAAGGTCTAAATGAACTAGCTATTTTAAGTGATGTTGGTAAGCAAGACCCCTTATAAATTAAGAATTTACCATATGAAAATAAAGAGGAGCTTAACCAAGTTTCCTCTAACTTTATTAGAAGTCTTAAGTAAGTAAATACCTCATCAAGCCTCCTCCTGAATCTTTCCAACTCTATCTCACAATATCTATCCTCTTAATCAGTAGTAATATTGTCTAATTTAATTGTTATTTTCAGTATTTGATTATCTCCCTGCCCCATAATTTTTATAGGAATTTTCACTTCACAACTTACAAGCCAAATTGCTGCAACTGTTACTATGGTCCAGCCTTTTTGTCTAAGTCCTTCAAATCCGCCTAAATGTCCTAACCAAGTATGCTCATTAAGTATAGGAATAGTACTATTAGCCTGCCAAGTTGGCAAGTAATCTTTGTCAGATGTATATATTAATGAATTATGGAAAATCTCGTGAGTTCTACTAATTAAATTATTAAAGCCAAAAAGATTATCAATAAATTTAAAAGGCTCATAAACAACATCATTACGCATGTTCGTATTCAATTTCTCAAAATCAATACTCATGAAAAAATTCTTTGATCTGATGCGTGGATTTTTACTTCTAATTTTAGATTCATCTGCAGTATACTTGATCATCTTTTCTGCTAATTCTCTAAAATTGTCTTTCATAGTTATTTCTGGTATTAAAGGCTAATAAATTCCGTGCAATCATATCTTCTGTTATTACCACATATGATCTGATTTTCATTGATGTTACTGCAAACATTCTTACAACAGGTTTAATCTCTTTTTCTTTCGGACAAGTCCAATAATTGATTCATTTTCAGATATACCTTCCTTGTCTATTTGGTCTAGGAATTTTTCAATACTAGGGAAATTTTCTTTGAGCCAAGTAATTACTACACGTTTATCTTCATTCTTCCCTTTATTTTTTGCACTAAAATAATTCTCCTTCATAATGGATCTATTTGGAGATAGCGACTTGTCATACATCAGCAAATTAAGATCAATTATCGTTGGTATGTCAAAGGTCTTATCTCCTGTTATTGAATTCCATAATATTAAATTATAAAGAGGATCTTTCAGGTCAATTTCTTTATTATTATGTATTCTGAATGTCAAAGGATTTAGTTGATCTTTATTATATACTAAATTAGGATACTTATTATGTTTTTTGTAATAACTCATTATAATCATCTCTTTTACTGAGCATAATACTCTATTTATAGTGATAGGACATAAAATTTTCTCTTTTTTACCAAGTAACTTGACTTTTTTAGAACCTTCAGCTGAATTAATAATAGGGTGACCCCATATCCTATACAGTCTGAATATCTGTGATAGAATATCCTATAGATTCAGTTGTGAATCTATCGGTCTGGCTTGCTCAAGACAGTCTAAATCGCCTTTTTGTTACAAAGGACTAATAATAAGTGCTGATATAGCTCTAGCTAAGAAACCTTTGACTACGCCGTCCTGTTACCAAACACGCAGGAACTCTCCAACATGTTTAGCTATGTTTTCTTTGGAAACCCCAACGCACAGATTTGCAGCACATAACGAGAACGAGAACAGGAGGACAACCAATGCCCCCAGCCATGGCATTTTTGGCAATGGGGGTGATCAGACTATGATTATATCATAAATACATCGTAACCACATTTTTTGGTTATATACATACATATTGGTGAATTTATTCTTTATATGTGATGCATATAGGCATGCATAAGTAGAGTTATATGGTTGAAGTATTTAGAATTGTTAAAAAGAAAGACGAAATCTATTACAGATTCCATATAAATTTACAGAAAAAAAATGGAAACCGTCAATAAAGAAAACTATTTCAAGTTATTTTATTTTATCAATAATTTGATATTTGTTATCTCCTTCTTCATTGTTAAACAATAAATTTTACACCTGCCCTAGGACAGCCACAAGTCTACTTATAAATAAATCACTATATTTCCCCTTCAAAGGGGCATAAACGCCAGGCAGCATTCTATATGTCATCAGCAGACCAAGAAATTTGACCAATTATTCTCGCAATATTCAAAGTCGCTACGTATGCCCATAGTGTTACGACACACTTAAAGAACGTAGACGGGTTTCACTCTAACGAAGCTACCAGTACCGCAACCACAATTATAATCTATAGATACCTTAACACTCAATTAAACAGTGTCTAAAGATTAAAAACGAAACTACCCTTAATCTGAATCATCAAAGAGAATCGCCAAGTCGTGAACTTGGCGTTCCAGCTTATGGTATGCCTGCATCATCTGTTGAAACATTGTTTCCGTTTCAGGCTGCATTGAATCTGTCGATCTTTGTCTGAACACCGGTATTGAATCCGTTTTGAAGTCGAAGATGTTATTAAGCTTTGTAAATTTGGAAAAATATTTGCTGTCCTCCTCCTGCTTCCGACAATGCTTGCACGAGTTTGAAAGGGAGCTTTTCCCGTGTATTTATACTTAGAAAATTTGGCACGTGACTACGTGTGGGAAAGTAGCTGTGCTCCCTGTGCAAGTTATGTGTGGAGGGCAGTTGATAATGAAAATGTTGTATAATCAGTTATCAAACGTGAAAGCTTCAGTTGATGTCTGAGCGCCTTCGATCAAAGTGACGAGATTTTCTGTGAAGCAAATGCAAGTTTAGTATATTTATAGACGATGATAGCTATAAGGTTTTTAACAAGATTCAAACAAGGTGATCTTAAAAGAGGATGATCTACCCGTTTATTAAAATCAGCAATCCTTACTTTGTCAGTAAGTAAGATACTGCTAGACTATTGTAAGTAATACAAGTAGCCATTTAACGACTAAAATTTGTAATAAATTTGTTGTCACACATATTTCAAATTCAGACCAACAGGTGATGAAGCCTGTCAATGAACAATATGTGGTTAACTTATCAGGTAGAAGGAATAATGTAATGAGAGCTAGTCATCCTAGCTTTCATTACATTATGAGATCCTTTCATTTTCGATCAATTAGTTTTAAAGGAAAACAGAAGAAAATATTTTTCTTTTCAAAAATGCAACATTTCGATAGATACTGCTGTCATCAGGATTAAAATAAAAATCTTGAAAACCGTTCATATATTCCTTGAATAATCCTTCAGGTCATGTTTTGATAAAATGTGTCGACTTAGAGTTTCATAAATTAAACCAGCATCTGATTTTGGTGATTATCTTATTAATATAATATTTTAAACAACCCTCTGTATTATTTTCACACTTTTTCTTTAAAAACACCAACCACCCAGTGTGAGGGTCAGGTAACCTCTGACAATAAAGTTCAATGGGCAACATACTGAATTCTCTCCCAATATACCTCCATATAACATTAAGTGTTTAATTAATTGTTTTCTCCCGTCATAAGATTTCAATTGATTTTCATTTTCTATTATTATAGTGAATCTTGTATATAATAGGAAGGCATAAAGATGTTTCCAAAATAGTCAATATCAGACTTATATCTGGTATTATATCATTCATAGACATAGATATTCCATAAGCAAATACTTTTGATATTGAATTATCTAATGTTTGAATGCTTTTCGAGGAATATATTCTAAATACACAAGCTCGTTTTAAGGTTGTGGAGTAAATCACTTCCGTTATCATAAATTTACTATTACAAAAAGTTGATTAACTCATACATGTTTCTTCATTTTTAATGTAAGACCAATTTATTTCTGAAAAAGTCAAATTTTTGGTTACAAATCTTTCATCTTCATATTTTCTATATGTATTGATTCATATTCTTAATAACTCATTATCATCTTGACCTAATATGATAAATTTTTGTTCTTGTTTTTACTACAGCTTATTCGATAGCAGATAGTTAGTCCATTCATTTTGTCTAAGACCTTCAAAACCTCCATGATGACCATCCAAGTAAAATAATTACACATAGATGTATGATGCTTATAATCGCAGTCAGGTAGGTAATCAGCAGTTTATATTAATGACTTTGAAAAAATAACATGAGTCATAGATATCAAATTATTATATCCGTATAGTTGATCCATAAATCTAAATAAATCATAAACTAATTCATTTCTCATATTTTAATTTCATTTTTGGAAATCTATGATCATATAGAAATATGTTTACGTAAAAAACTAAGAGTGATTATACATACAAGAAATATCATATAATATTATATACACAATAATATATACAAACTCGTCGATATCATATTCACAATCTAACTTGCGATTTATTTTCAACGAAGTCGTAAGCTCAGTGTACATCTCGAAGTGCGCATTGAAGCTGTGGCCTTTGTAGAGCGATATATCTAATTTCAAGGATTTATTCGTCAAACCCAATTATTCGAAACTATGGGCAAACAGATTCCACTTTCTAAACATTGATATTATTGTAACAGTGGTAACGCTGTCTGCAGAAGCTGCTCTTGTGTAAAGGGCGGTACACTGTGTGTCGACTGCACCCCAGATGGAAAATGTTCCAACCTTACGGACATAAATACAAGCCCATCTGCCTCGAAGCAGAGTAGCTTGAATTCTCTAATGCCGTATAATCTCACTTCCAGTTTGGTTCTAGATCAACGTTTAACGAACTTGACCTTTTGTAACTCTAATGACACTTTGGAAGACGTTTCTTTTGAGTTGGAATGCGAAAATCCCGAATAATTATATATATAATTATTGTTGCGAGTGTAACCGCGATCTTGGGTCATTGGTAAACTCTTTCAAATAATAAGGTTTTGAAATGGAACCAGATAAATTAAAGCAATTTTGTATTTTTTCGTAAAACGTTTCGGCTATCGCCTTCTTCAGTTACAACATCGGAATATGATTACAATACACTGATTTGTTATATAGATATTACTGCACCGGGAAGTGTGTCGTGTATTAGTTCGTCAATGCTCTGGAAGAATTTAACGCATTTCTTTTTCTTCGTTTTCTTTTACTTTTTCTTTGAATTCGAAAAATGGATGGTCATTGGTGTTGAGCGACAGATCGGTCATGAGTTGTCCGATCCAGAATTTTTCTTTCTTCTTGCGGAGATGCTCGGTAGTTGTAGGTCCATCTATCAGAATAGTCTCGATTTTATGAGACGGATTTGCCACCATGTGTGCTACAATACCATCCGTAATTGATTGTTGGAAAATGTCTCGGCGCCGATTGTTCGCGCGTAAATTGTACGTTGTACCCGCTTGACCAACATACTGAGCTTCGCAGTTTTTGCAGCTGATAAGATATACAGATCCGGCGGTTTCGCAATTCAGTGCAGCACGAATTTTATATTTCATGTTAGTTGCTGCGCTTTGAAATTCTGCTGTTTTTCGCATATCCGCGCAATGTTTGCATCGTTTGATCCTACATTTGTAGCTACCACACTCATTTGTCGTATTTTCTGTATCTATGTGTCTTATTAGGTTACCTAAGTTAGATGGAAGCTTGTATCGAACGCGTGGATATTTCCATTTCTCTTTCTCGTTTTCCGGTACATCTAATTTTATTTTGCTGCAATCCCGTGAAAGGTTGCGATATGCTGGGTTATAAGTTACACAGAAGTTCAGCTCAGTAATTTTATTCATTCGGTTCTCCGTACTAACCTCTGTTTCGTTCCTTGTATTGCCATCAAACTTTTTATTTGTGTATTCTCCAGTCTTTTTTGTTAACTTGCAATAACTCTTTCCTCGACTTACTCCATCCATACTGAATTTGCCTCTCAATTTGTTGTCTCGTATAGCCTCGCTCGATGAATCGCTCTTTCATTGTTTCGATGCACTGCATGAAGTCAGTTTTTTGAGAGCATATTTTTCTAATTCGATACACTTTGTTTCGAATTATGAGTCGTTTCATTGCATAGGGATGTCCACTCTTTGCGTGTACATATGATTTTATACCATTGAATTTAAAGTAGCTTTTGGTTTCCTATCTACCAAATTTCGATTTATATAGCAGACAGTCCAGGAATGGAACTTCTTTATCATCTTGGTTGCCAAGTGTAAATTTCAACTCAGAGCATTTATTTAGAGACTCACATAACTTAATTAAGTCGGATGTGGAGTGTGACCATGCTATGAGGATATCGTCGACGTAGCATACCCATAATGTTGGTTTTATAGGGTGGCTTGCAAGAAAATTGTTTTCGATGTAGGCTACGTAGAGGCCTGCGCATGTAGGACCTACGGGTGTCCCCATAGCTGTTCCCTTGAGTTGATGAAATAGCTTGCCCTTATAGCTAAATGTATTGCATGTTAGTACAACTTCCAGAAGTCGCAAATGACATGTATCTGACTATCGTCCCATCCCGCTGTTGTAAGAAGAGCTTTTATCGCTTCGATTCCCTTGTTCGTATCGATGCTTGTAAATAGAGACTCTACGTCAAGGGTTGCCATATTGTTGCCTTTGATGTTGCTCTTTGATCTGTCAAGAATACGTAGGAATTCGTCGGTGCTTCCAATATATGATGACATGCTTCTAAGCCCCGAGAACAACTCATTGTGTAGCCATTTGGAGAGCTTTTTGGTGGCTGTTCCTATGTTGGATATTATTGGGCGTCCAACCCATAAAAGATGCTAAATCAGCATCATACGGTGCATTTTCATTGGTATAAGCCAACCGAAACCACAAAACTAATGGATTTCTGAAACTTGGAGAAATCCAAGTCGAACGTCTATGTTGCACAAAGCCGTCAACATAGGCACGATGATCGCCACGTCCCCTAAATCTGAAGGCATTGGCAGAAGCTCTGATTAATCCTGCATAATAAGATGCACCCTCATAGGATATTTTAGCCAATTTGGCCAAAGTAGTAGAAATTTCGAGGGCAGTTGGGACTTCTGCTGGATAAGCAGGAGCAGCACCACGACCCAATACCAACATTTCTGAAGAACATTTCTGAAGTTCTTAAGTCATTCAATATGATAACAGTTGCAGAATCTGCGTTGGTGGCAAAACGAGGAAGTCCATTCGCAATTAATCTAAGTACAACTAACTCGTCGACTGTAAAATGATCGGCCAATATAACTAAGCGTTGTGCCCCAACAGCTTCCATAATCCGTCTACAAACCGCTTCTTGAACATTATCTTCAACGGTAACATCTGCCCATTGAAAATAATGATTTCCTATGGCAACAAGGACTGGCACTTGTTCAGTTGACAAAAAGAATATAAAACAACCATTGCATAGAACGACACATTATTACTAGAGCTACTGCCCATTGTTATTACGGGCACCAAACTCTGAGACATCCGTCGAGATAAGCCTAAAGTCGTCTGCAAATCTGCTGATACCAAATAATTTTCAACCATCTGTCCTCGGTAATACGAGGAGAAAACACCACTCAAACTAGTCCCTGGGTTGTGCGTTCCACGAAATTCGATTCTGTAGTTGCCCACAGCATCTGAACGGGCTCTACTGATATAAGCAATTAAATGTTCATTGACACGGCGAACTGCACTACCACACATAGCAGTGTAGTAATAATAGGTCATCGCTTACCCTCTTGATTATAGCTTGGTGTTCATCGTTTGTTATTTGTGTATAAGTATCAGACTCTAGGTGTCTGAGGCCTTCCGCGTCATAATCCATTGTATTCCAGACGACCACTTTTTTACATTTATCGGCATTACATATTTTGATCTCCTTGTTCTGTTTTAGTTGTTTGACTACATTCCAAAAGGAGCGTTTTGTGTTAGAACCCTCGTGGCTATTTGGCGGTATTGTAACATACGGCTTTATAACTTTCCGGTTGATCGAGTCGATTATCGGCTTTTGGTCAGCAGCATTAACGTCTTTCAACGATTCCACAGCTGCGTATTTAATCGACGTGATCAGTTCAGTACGCTTCTTTTGCAATTTTATTTAAAAACGTTTTCGTGTTACCCCTTCGTCAGTAGCACAATTCAATATTCTACTCATTGATGTTTACGAATTTATTAAAAAGAAAAAGATGTATTCGGGAATTCAGGTACGATTTATAGATAATGTCCAATTCTATAACGATGAGCGGCGGTGATGGTTTGGGCTCGAAGCTGTGCGAATGTATAATTGTTTCCAACTTGATTGATCTCATCCTGGTTGGATGAGATGCGTCTTACAGCGCTGTTGAATGCAGCGACTAAAGGTGTCATATAACCAAAATCGCAATAAAAGTTTGCTTCCTCAGGTCGTAGACTATGTGCTACACCGGCATCCGTATTCATGTCTTCCATTACGGTGCCTATCATTATCGAGTCCATTAGTTTACAAAATGTCTGATACTCCGTAGTTTTTGACGTTGAACAGTTAACTTAAAATGGTGATACTATACATACACCTTGTTCGTATCCAATGGCAGTGTTAGATGATTGTCTTTGATAAGGACCATACGGGTCAAATTCATTGAAATCATCATTTATCGTTTTACTAAACGATTCATTATACTCTTTTCCGATGGCTTTCCTAGTGTTACGTTGTTTGAATTTGCTTCTTCCGAAACGACTTCTATCCATAGAAAATTTGGACATTGGAATAGGAATCTGCATTTCTTTATCTCGATTCCTTTCATATTCTTCATTTCTTTTAACTATGTAGTTTATTTCACGTTGAGGAGCTTTGTCAAAATTTGATCTTTGTTTATATCATGATAATTAACACCGTCGGCTGGGACTTCTTATAAACTGCAAAATTATAAGTTTTCAAATTGTAACATCAGTAAAAACAAAATAAATATATTTTTACATTTCGGCGTTCACGCCTTTATCAATCTGAAATCAGAACAAAATAAAAAAATGTTAGTTCGCAGAGTAGAATAATTTTTTTATGTATAATCTTTAATTAAACGCTAGTTGTAACAGTGATCGTTGTTGATTCCCTTTCCTTGATCGGTCATCAGTTGGCCAATCCACCGTTGCTCTCTTTTTTTTGCGATGTTCGCTCTCATTTAGATCTGAATCAATGACAACATAATCAAAGACATCCCTTTTTTCATTGTCGTGTTCAGTTACACAATGATTTACCACTGCATCACGGTGTATCAATCTTTTATTCAAATCGCTTCGTCGATCGTCTAACATTCATCGACAATCCACTTTCACCTACATATTGTACACCGCAGATCCTAAATGTGGCTGCATAAATGATACCTTTTGAGGCACAGTTTGTTGATTTCCGAATATTATATTTGAGTCCTGTGGTTGAACTAATTATTTTGTTGGCTTCCTTTATTTGTATGAAACATTTTGTGTTCCGTCGGTTACATTTCGTGGATTCATTTTGGTCGACTAATTGTCGAACGTTTTTTTTTCAATTTGTTTCTAACTAATGTCTTTCTAATAGTATGAGTAGATTTATGAATGATCCTAATCGACAAATTAGCCCTTCCAAGTTTTGGTCGTTGACTATTTATACCATACATGATATCCTTTTGTAGATTACGAATTGCTGGGTGATAGGGTATATATATCTGAATATCGTACTTCTTTCTATTCTTATCTTTTACTGTTAAGAGATTGTTTTTATTATGCGCTTTTTTGAAATTTTGATAAATTTCTCTATTTGTATATCCTCTTTTTTCTAAATCTTGTTTGAGTTGCTTAAGCCACTTTGTTTTTCCGCTTTTTCACTACACAATCTGGGAATTCGTGTGGCTATTTTCCATTGTAGTTCTGCATTGCAGAATTGTTCGCCAAACATTTTTGTATGCTCTCTACTTAATTTTGAAAATATCTTCGCAGCGGTAAGTACTTCTTAGCTGATGCTATATAATCTGTTCAAGAATACAAAGTTGCATGTGCTGACAATGGTTTTATCTCTGTCAATTTTAAGACCCAATTTTTGGTACACATCGATCACGTGATTATTGAAGTTTCTGGAAGTTACAGCTTTTTTATTTCTGTTTCAGCACACATCATTTCTCTATAGAAATACCTGACCGTAAGACCGACCTTACGTCAATCTACCATGCTTGTTATGCTGTTGTGGAAACATTTGGTGGTTGGGTATATTGTAATGCGAAAATACATTAATTTGGTCGGTGAATAACATCAGTGACAGGATAGCGACTGTCTACAGAATTCTTTCCTCATAGACTGAGTGTTGTAATCTAACTGGGTAGTGTCAGCTGCGCTATGGGCATAGCTGACATTCCCCGGTTTGACAAACAATATTTGAATATCGTGTATTATTTATAGTTTTTATTCAAATGTTTTTATGTATTGGCAAATATACTTCATATTTTTAAAAGAGAATTTGTCATAACAGAGTTCCCATAATTCAGATGTTCCTTTTCTTCTTTAAGGGATTATTATGTTATCTAATCGATCTGGTAAATTATTATGATCAATATCAATACATTACAATAATATTAGTGTTAAATATTAATGTTATAGGCGACCCTAACTGGTCGCCTCCATTATTTAGTGGCAAAGTCGAGCATTGTAAGGTTTCATCGTGATAAGAGTATTTATCAATTCTTATTTTCCTTTAGAAAATAATCAATAGTCATTTGACTTTAATCAATAGACTCTATTCAATAGTCATTTATGATCAATTTTGCATTCTTAAAATACTACACACAAAATCTATAATTTCCTTTCATTTTCGATTTAATAGTTTTAAAGGAACAGTGCTAGAGTTACAAATATCAAACCAAGATAAATCAGTTTTTATTTGATAACTTACTGATTAAACTACATAATAAAGACATATTAGTTCTGATGAAACTGATATGCATTCCTTTAATGGCATATTTGTAAGATGGTATAATAAGATTCCGATAACCCCCTTATTTGAGCCCACCATTTTCGTCAAGATCTTGGTTGGTAATAATTGCCTATCAGAGTAGTTAGAATATTGATTTATTTCTGTTAATAAATCTTCATAGTCTGTTATTTTAAACTCTTCTATTCCAAGCATTGAATTAATTATATATGAGTTAGACTGCTTATTTTGGGGTTCTGATGCTGTAGCTTTGTCTTGATTATACCTTGTTTTAATAGTGCATTATGATGATGTTTCAGAACAATTGTCGACAGATATGAGATTTACATATTTCATCATTTTTGCATCATCTATAATAGTTTTCAACTCACTTGTCAATATTCGTTGTTTTTTGATAAATCTATCAATTCCTCTGCAATCTTTGGAATCGTAGCAAATAATCCTGGCATCCTTTCCGAACAAGAGTCTAAATTGTGGCTGATGGGTGACAAGCGATCCAATACTTTTTTGAGCTCAATTTGCAAGTTCTTTACAGATACTTGATGATCAGAGACAACTCGTGAAAGCTAATTATATATGAAACCGCACCAGTAAAGGTTTGTAGACTTTTCGTTTTTAATAGATTGAATAATCCCTATCTTAAATTCATGGGTCAATGAATGAGAACATGGATCTAATATCCGGATCATAGAGCGGTCAAAAAGCACAGATGATTTCACTGAGGACTCAAGGAAAGCCTTCATTCTATCCTCATCACTAAACATGAGATTTTTGATGATCGAAAGGCAGCGACTATTAGAAGGAATAATGTCCCGTAGATTTGTACTTGATTAAGTTTTCACTGTGGTATTGATATGATGACTATCAGTAGGCATAACATTAAGCGTAGGAGCTTGATTATATATTTTATGATGGATCTCTTCTCTTCTTTTCCGATCATCTTTACTTTCGATCACCTTAAGGTTTTCGTCAACCCCTGCATTTAGTACATCAGATTCATATATTTCCTCTCTTGTCTCCCCGAGAAGATCAAAGTCTAAATTCAGTATTTTTTATTTGTATATTGATTGTCACTCATAATTAATGAAAAGGACTTTTTGACTTTCTTAAGTAATGATGATTTGAATAGTGAGATGATGTCTTTAACAATAGACAGTCGTGATGAATTTAATCTATTTAATACCAGTGTATTCTTAGTCTTGTTGATGGTAAATATGTAATAATACAATAATGTAGCTGAGGTGAGAATTATTATTTTAGTGATTCTGTAAGCTATTTTATATATAATGAATCGGTAACTAGGATTAGCTTTGGTGTTTAACTCTTCTGATGGTTAACAGTTTTTATTGTTATTGTTTTGGATTTCTTCTCAAGCTCTAATTTGAGATTTTATAAAGTATTTTGACTGATTTTAACTTTTTTGTTCTCAATGAGTTGGATTTGAATTAATTTTATCATACCTACTCTTGATACATATAAATATATATTTTTTAATAACATAATTAATTAATAAAAGATATAAACCACTTATTAAAATTAAAAAGATTAAATAACAGTAAGTGAGTAAATATATAATTGACAAAGTAAAAAATCAAATTGATGAACTAATATAGGAAAATAATCAATGTATCTTTTGAGCAGTTTATGAATTTAACCTATCAAATGACAGATTTTCAAATTCTTCATTTAGATTTTCTATATTCGAATCATGATTTTGCTGATTCTGTCTATTAATACCTTGCATTATTGATGTTCCCACTCTAGAGCTTTTTCTAGTTACAATTGGTCTTGAACTTTGAACTGCGATTCTTTCAATAGGCTCATCCTCAATTTCATCATCATTGATAATTACCTTTTGGCTCCTAATATTACGAATAACTGCATTATATTCTACGAAATTTTGTGTTTCATCGATTTCATTAAACACTGCTTTAGATAAAAGACGCATGTCAATAAATATTCTTTCCTTTAATTCTTTGGGTAAGAGAGGTGACTCAAAGACTGCCATTTGAGTCTGCCCCTCGTTGATACTTTTCGAGTTCAATGAAGCAAGCATGTAACCGAAGTACATGTTATTTTTAATTGATAAATCAGCATAGTATGCTTGATCCATAAGTTTGGCCCACTTGAATGTAGTCTTTATTGATCTTTTATTTATTATTTCTACTTCACTTACTCCATCATAACCGGTGAAGTACATTTCAAGATAACTATCACTCTGTCTATAGATTTCATTGATTCCCTACACCCCAGTAATCTCAAAAGCTTGAGAGTGTCATCAAATTTTAGGGTGTTTGCAGCTAATAATAGCATGGAAATCAATTGCAACCCTGCCATGCTAGTGTGTGTCAGTAATCCGTATCTCAGGATTCCTAAAGTTGATGTAGTGCTGTTTTTAGATAGCAAATGTGTGATACAATATCCAACGGTAGACTTGGTTCCTGTTGAACCCTCTTGCATAGATAGTTTATAAGAATTCAAACATTCTTCGGTAGGTAAAGTAATTGCCATATCCACTTCCCTGAACTCATCTAAATAAAGTAATCGAATCTTTTCTGAAAATGTCCTGTTAAGAGATTTTAGTACAATTGCCGGACTTTAAAAAACACAACGGAATGAACACAAAGCTAACATTCCGAGATATGCTATAAATTCCGGGTGTAAAATTTCATTACTTATCTCAATATCATACTCCTCTTCTAGTGCTCTATATTCTTCAAATTTCATAATTTTGAAGAGTATTGATTTTGGTTTCTCTATACTTAATTGATCAGTTGTTTTTTTTCTTTAGTGTCACAAACTTTGTGATAGATTCAAATATAAAATTAGGAATTTCAAACCTGAAGTTAAAGCTTAACATAAAGGTTATTAATTATCGGTTCAACAATTTGGATTCTTTAAATAGCACAGTATTTAATGTGTCTTGTAAAGATGCTGCAGCTGCTGACTGATCCGCTATTGCATCTGGCTTCCATGTTTTGTGCGCTGTTTATTACAACTCCCACATTAAATGTAGTTTCGTTTCCTAAAATTGGATCTTAGTAGTTTCTTGCTGTTTGTATTTGTTGTTTTAATTGCAATTCGATCTCGTTGTTGATTGATTTTACATAATTGCCTTCCAATCTCCTCTCAATGAAAGGTTAACATCATATGAATGTGATTTCAGTGCTCTATGGTAGATGAATATGTATGTAGCAGTTTTATTATTTCTAAATTGTGACCCATCATTTACATCTCGTAAATATAAAAACACTTGATCAATTGATTTGTTTACCTTCCCAAAATTTTATCCTGTTTTTATAAGCTGTGTTCATAGTTTTTCTAACGCATTAATTTTTGTTTTGGCATTAGTTCTGATTCTTTAGAATTCTCCAGGCTTCATTTTTAATTAAATTCTTTTTATATGGCACGCAAATCCACAACCTAGGCTTATACAACTTATACATTGGCAAGCGAGACAATTATAGACCTAAGGAGTATGTTCGCACAAATAATAATACCAAAGCCTATCGTCTCCGATAATAGCACACCATTCACTTCGCAAGAATTTCAAAAATTTTGTGTAACTAACGGGATATACCATATCAGGACATCCCCGTATCATCTCTAAACCAATGGGTTGGTGGAACTATTTGTACAAACATTTAATCGCAGAGTTGACATTTCAGAAAGAAATCTCAAGTTGACATTGTGACAGTTCCTAATGACACCGAAACACCAAGTAGAGTAGTTCGGGCGTATCCCCTGTAGTTTTAATGTTTGGAAGAAGATTATCAACAATATGAGATTGTTTAATGCCAAGCATTCTGATATAAACCACAATTTAAAGACATCCATGTATCATACACTTGTGCGCTCATTAAACCTGCATGATATTATTCTTCAATCAACCTTAATTTTCAAAGATTGCAAATAGTTGGATATAACATCCATGGTTTTAACCAGGGATTGACGGCATTGTCTTCATCTAAAGTTCTTTCCCATTTACCGGCCCGTTGAGTTTTAATTAATCCAACATAAGAAGCACATACATTACCAGACTTGTGAACTAAAAAACTAAAAATAATATCAAAGAGCACACTAGTCTGGAAATGGTATTTTGGGAAACTAGATTCGGACAAGGTTTGGATCAACCGCGACCCTAGTTTTCCTGACAGCTGTTATCCCCGTCATCTTTTCTAGAAGCCTTATTCCCTGATGATAACAAGGGTGCTATAAAAGACTTTGCAGTCGATCCAAAAATAGGCTCAATAAAGCCAGACGGTTCAAACAAGCCAGCATTAAGCAATTCACTTTTGCCATCAAAACCTAACAACACAGCCAATGCTTCGTTGTTAACTTCATTACCTGCAAATTCTATGCAAAGACAGATATCATAGTGATGGCGCCAAGAGTATGTCCTTATTGATCCAGGATAAACGCCCCAATTATCGATAACTTGCGAGGCTGTCATATGAATTGCTCTAAAAGTAGTCGGTGTCCAGTCTTGTGCTTTGGGTCTTCTACACCAAGGACGATAATCTACAACTAAGCCACTCTCTTGTAAGAATGCATTTAGTGTAAAGAGAATAATTGACATATAAGTACATTAATTATCTTCCTCTATTAACGTCATATTTTTAGTGCCCTGCCAGAGGCGCCATTGGAAGTTACCTTCATTATTTAAACGAGAAATCACCTCCTCCCCCAACATCACACTTTATCGGTGGGGCAAACACGCCCCAATATATCGGCCATCTATTGTAAAGAAATTATAGAGCCATACAATTATGGAAGTAAGAAATTTTATCCTGATAAGTAATCCATAGGTTTGGCTCTCGGGCATAATTTCTCCCGCCCCAGATATCGTTCCATGATGCACCGTAGAAGGAATCCAGAGGAGAGTGTAAGCCAGTAAATTCCGATGTTGCCCATAAACTCATAGCATATACCGGGGCAACATTAATTTTGTCATTCAAACAAAAAGTATCTATAAACAGGTCCGAATTAACGCTATATTCCAGGGTCTTAGATATCCAGTCAGGTAAATTCGACCCTCCAAAGTTAAAATTGTTAAACACCAGACTAACACCATTAGATAGTACCCTGGCTGTTAATATCCCAATAGTGGGTAGATCATCAGCCGGTATGGAAGTCAAATAGCTAGCATCATTTTTAGAATCAGAGGAGGCATCGTAAGCGGTAGCAGCTCCCAATGCCCTCCACATCCAATTACTGTCCCCAAAAGCTGGTAGGGATATTGCACCATATTCCAACATAGATGTTGAAACTAAGCCAGCGTAAACACGGCATATCACCCAACCAAAACATATGGTGGACGCACGGACAAATCCGTTAACTAGCTGATCCATCTCATTTCTATTGGTGGCTAATCTAACTAAAGCTCTTCGCATTGCTGAAGGTACTGGAACTCTTGAAGCTGGTAGTGCACGTTCTCCAACTCCGTATACGGCAAATATGATCACGGGTGAAATAATTCTCCACATACAAATAGTTTCAACGAAATCTGCTACTTGATCAAAACATGGCAGACCAGATGCGATTAAAGCCATGCAAACTATAGCTTCATCGTCCTACCTGTCTGACTGTAATACAATTCGTGAATCCGTCAAATCCTGAGCAAAATTGAGGTATGCATTCTCTGATTGGCTGTTTCTAATGTCACGAAAGACAATGCGTCTCGCGTCCACTCTCTAGCTCGTAAGATAAGTTCACACCTAATCTTTTGGGCTAAGTAAATCTGCCAATATATAATCACACCGATTGTATATACGGCAGTGTTATAACCTACCCGCCAACATAGGTGACACTTGGTATTCAGAAGTTAAAGCGTTCTGAACCCTTTTTGTATCCGGTACACCTCCAGTTAACACGTGTGTAATAGCAGTTTCCTCTAACATATGTAGTGTACGAAAGTTATTAAATTGTATACTTAACTCACTTACTTTTAATCCACTGGTTAAAATAATATGAAACTAATATGAAACTGATTGTCTTCATCATTCCAAAATAGTCCTCCTGGCGAAGTCATTCTAAATTTAATCAATTCTTGGACAAAGCGTGTCGCTTTACCCATTTCCTTTATACGCCATTCTATTTTGTCAACAGAATCTTCTGGCCCCATAACTGAATGCTTGCCAATATCCAACAATCTATTCCAAGGCTCTAATTTTCGGAAATTAGAGCCTTGGAATGACTCATATTCAACGGAAAACCGTTGAATATTGACTTTATATTGTCACTTACAAAATTGAATCTTGAAGATTCTTCCAAAGTCAATTCTTAAATTTTAGTGGTTGTCTGTCTCATTTAAATTCGCAGACACCAAATAATTCCTTGGCCAAACTGACTTGACTCATTTGTATTGATAGATCCTCCATGACATAATCGCTCGAACTATTAGCAGATATTTCGTTGTCTGTTCATCTGAGTCCGAATTATTACTTACTAATGATGCATCATCAGCTTGAATTCGCGGGTCACGTTTTGTTTTAGTATTTCTTTCGATTCTTAATTTATGGTATATTTTTCTCTACATTGATCTGCAGTTATCAATCATGCAATACTCGAAATTACGCGTTCTTTAGCACTATCTGAATGTATAGAATCGGTTATCGCATTTTGATTGTTGTCCCGAGTAAATCAAAAACTATCGCCCTTCCAAAATCAACGAGCTTAGAATCATGCTTCCATAAACTTGAGAGCCAGTATAGACAGTAGCTTTAGATGATTTTCTGACAATGTACAACTTGATAAGTTTATAACTGCGTGGTTTGTATTTTTGTTGCAGAATTGTTTTGTAATTTTCTGTGTTGTACACTTCGATAGTCTTTTGTGAATACCTCCATATAATTTAACTCATTGACTGAAATGCTTATGTTATTACATTTCGGTAGCTTGCGAACTTTAGTTTCAGTAAGATATCAGGCCGCGGTAAGCATACGGTGAAGTTTTGTTGTAGGATTTATAATATTAACGGAAACATATTTTGGATCTTGTGTATTATCTCCCCTTGAATGACACTTGTGTATTATATCCCCACCCCAGAAAAAAAATTAAAATTTTATTAAATCAAAAATCTTCTCTACATCATCACCAGGAACATTGTCTCTCTACATCCACTCACTTAGATAATATTTCAATTCCTTTTTTGTAATGCCCATCATTGCTTTGGCTCTGCACTTTTGTATATTCCAGTAAGACTCTATATTTTGTGTATGAACCCCACTTATAGGATCTACAAAATACAGCTTGTGCTTCACTGTACCATGCTCATATATATCAGAGTTGATACTTCGATATGCAGCCCACTCGTCACTGTGTATTATAGAAAGAGGGGCTACAACTCTATCGATTATGGGTATTAAAGTCTTTTTTGTCCTGTTTGAAACGATCTTCATATATCCTCGATCAGAGAAATAAGAAGTATCCACGACCCCAAATATCCATATCTGCTCACTATATGCCCTTCCTCTAATAAACTTTTGTTTATGGCAAAAGTAGGTTTCATCAATCTGGCAAATAATGCTCTCGCCCTCCCCAGGATAACAGAATTATTGGTTATATATTTATGGCACAATAAACTTAAAGACTTCACAAATCTATTAATAGACTTTCTACAAATATCCAAATCTTCAGATATTGTATTTTCCTGTTGGCCAACTGCGTATCTATATAGCAGTTCCATTCAATTCTGTAGAGATATTCTAAATTCAATTAAAAAGCTGCCACTCCTAATAAGCTTTGTGATTTCATATTTAGTGCAACTCTTTGATTGGCACTTCCACACATATTTATCCATATGCTTGTTATAAGCCGTCTCTATCATAGAGTTGCTACAGTGTTCATACAAAACTGCACTGTTTAAAACTTTCTTGTCTCAAAAAAGCTATTTGTTCCTCAATTCTCATTGAAGATAATCTTATAATTTCTGTATAAAATGACACAAGTATTTTTTATTTTTTGCGTATGCTCCCAACATAATCTTGAAATGCGCAGTCTTTGTAGAAAATCTTCAGGCTCTGCTTGATAGTACTTTTGTGGAAGATTCCCTCGTTTAATTGGGTGACTTCAATGCTAGCGACAGTAGCACTTGGAAGGGAGTGGTCCTCAATTCTCATTGAAGATATTCTTCTTATAATTTTTATATAAAATGACATGGGTATTTTTTATTTAAAAAATTTTCAATTGTGTATTATCTGCCCATGGGGGGAGATAATACACAAGATCCCATATTTTTTGTATATATAATGACCATATGGGTCGATTGACAAAATTTGACAGAGCATATATCTGAGTTAATTCATGAATACCTACAACCATTGCTTACGTTTGCTCCTACTCATATTTACTCAACAATGAGTTTTACCGACAGATAATTGATACTAAGTCAACGTGAACAATTAACTGTATATTAGTACTAACAGATGTACAAAGCCTGTATGCTAACATACCAACTGCGCATGCCTCGACAGCCATTGATGAAATAATTCACAATAGAGATTGGTCGAGAACAAAAGGATGTTTTGTGTTAAAATCAACCGAAATAATCGGCTATCTGTGTGACATTTGATAAAGATCATTTCCGATAAATTGCATAAGTTCATGTAGCAAAAAGCTCGTAAACTAGAAACTTTCTTACCAGACCATCTCTATCCATTTCATGCGATTAGTTTATTGATGTATCGCGTCGTTCGCTACATCCTTAAAAAGATTTGGCATGTATATATTACAGTTTACATCATTGATGGTAAAAATACAACGGTCCAGGATTTTATTGGAATACGGCAATATGTTAAAAACTGTTGTCGGTACTTAGCTGGACTGCACTTAAAAATCAGTAAATAAAAAATAAATAATCAATAATAAACTGTAAAGTTCATCACGTTTCAATTTGACATCATGCAATAGAGTTTCAAGTTTGAGAATATTAGACTTGATCTCTATTTCATGTTTCAGATTGGCTACACTCAACTTAAGAAAGTTCTTCAATTGTTTGTTTGTAGTTAACGTTTACAGTAGTTGTTTATCTGTAAATTGTCCTATTTCATGAGTTCCTTATGTAGTTCAGTTAATTTTAATTTGTTTCAATTCCAGCTTTTCAATATTGATCGTTTGTTTAGCAAGAAATGTATTCAATTCAAAAGTTTCTATCCATTCAACTTCCATCTTTTGTTCTATCACCTTCTCTACATGTTCTATTCTTTTTTTGCCGCATATGCGCTTCTTCAATTTTTGTTTTTGTATCATCATGCACTTTCACATTCTTTTAAGCTCCGCATATTCTTGAAGATATCGGAAAAGTTGCCAATATTTGGAAAATCTTATACATCCGAAGTAAAAGATATTATATCTGGCATACTCTTGATGACATACGTTTGAATTTTGGTCAACATAGATGAAGCAATGGCCTGTATCATAGTTTCGATAATCATTGATTCAAATCGATTCATCGATTTAATGCAATCGATTATCATCGACTGCATTCATGCGCATCACTCTAACGTAGATGTATTTAATGATCAATCAACCATTAGCTGTCGTATTCAAAATTGTTCATTTTCTGGCGCTGATTCTGGTTGTTTATTGCCGATCTGATTATAACAGTGTTCATCCTTATGTGTGAAATTCTGCAGACATAAGGATGATCCGTAAAGCACGTTGTTAGTTTAAATAGGCCAGACCCATGATATCACGTTAGCAAATTCTTGGAGATGCCTTTTAAATATATCACAACTTAGCCGAAACGACTGAGGGTAGTTTATACTACTGATGAGTGCTGCCGACTACCATCGACTAGTTTAAGAAAAGTCATAAGGGGAAGTCTGCTCTGCATGTAATTTAACTCCCGTTTATAGCAACATCTACGATGAAAAGTAGGAAGTTGTTTTATTTCCAAAACGTTTCGCCTCAATGGCTTCAGTTGTTGCACAATGTCCAAATTTTTATGAATATACTCAGAATACAATAACGAGTTGGTTTCGGGAGAATCAAAATTATTTCCCAAAAAAGAAGAATTTTACAATTTGAAATTATGATTTGTATTTAATGATCTATCGGTCATCAATTTCGTATAACAATGCTTTTATCATTTAAGAAATGATAAAAGCATTGTTATACGAAAAGCCTTTAAAAGTAAATAAGCTGTTGTCTGAGATACCAATGATTAAATTACAGAAGCAAATCGTCAATTAAGTTCTAATGTCTGAGATACCAATAATTTAATTTCTGAAAAACTCGTCAATTAAGTTCTGATTTTTATAAAAAGAAAGTTAGCACAGATTACATCAACATTTTCACGCGATGCTGTGATCAGTTGTATACATACACTCGATCTGAATGATGATATTAAGACAAAATTAACGCTTGCAGCAGCAACGGAAGGAACATTTCATATGTTACCCAAAACGCATATCGCAATAACACCTTACCCAAGACGTCAAATTATCAGCAACGTAAATACACCCACCGGTTAATTATACAAATTTTCACAGTTATACCAATTGATATTCACAATTGTACAAATACCTTATTAGCTGCTGAAGCCGGCTCTCTTAATAGTGCGTTCGTATTTACCTGATGTGGACTCTTTAATAAGTTTAACAAATAATGGCGAACATGTTGAGATAAAAATTGCTTACTAGTTACATTTGACATTGAGTATTTTATATCCGTTAAGTATACACTTCTATTTCGCTGGACTATGGAATTTAAGCTGTAGCAGAGTTCTTGAAGACAAACGGCGATTTTGACCTTGACATTGTTGATTCAAAAGCGGGTTTATTCAAAGGTGATTTATATAATTCAAGATTTGATCAAAAGTAACATCATTGATCTCTTGACCAGTATATAACTTTGTTAGAAGTGCTAGGAATCGGCGCCAATCCAAGATAGTAATAGATCTTTATTTCGTTCGTCTGAAACGATGTTGGCTTGAAAATAATGTTGCAGCTGTTCTCTATAATTAGGCCATATTTCAATCGCACCACTAAATGGTCTAAATGCTGGAATTGTCAACGCTGATCGCTGCTTATTCTAACATTGCAATGGCTTACCATTAATTGCAATATATGTTGCGTTTATTGTAGTAATCGCTGCAGAGTATAAATAAATAAATAAAGATTTTCTTAATACTAAATAAACATTCCCCGATGGGGGAGACAATAAGGAAGAAAAATTACAGAAAAGAAAAGTAGTCAAAGTAACATAACTTCACTAACTTCTTCAGGTCTCCTCCATGTTTATAGCTCTAGGGGAATCTGATCCCTAGAACCGATCCAGCACGCCGCCTTACGAGTGAACCACCCGGGGTCTGCCACCCCCCGAAGGATCCACTCGCGACGGACGATGTCAGGTAAGCGGGACACGAGTAGCTTCAAGAACATTAGTCTTTGCTCAGGGGGACGTCCTCTCGAGAATAAGACTAACCCCGAAATAGCCCAGGTGCCCCAAAGGCGCACCTGAGTTACCTCCTTTAATGACAGATGTTGGGCCCGTTTCAGGGCCCATCTAGCTCTCTTCAGGATACGTTTAAGTCTATCCAGGTCAGACTTGGCCGACCAGTTCACGGTCACAGTGAACCCAAGGTATCTTACTCGACTAGTGAAGGAGGGGATTTGGTCGTTGGGCATAATGGAGGATAAGGCAGAGATTGCTAATCTCTTAAGCTTTTTCCTCGTCGCAGGGGCGCCATGAAAAACTACCACCTGCGATTTGGCGGAGTTTACAATAAGATTGGACTGGGGAAGCTGGTCTTTTAATCTTAAAAAGAATTGGCTGATGTCGGAGACTACGTCTTTGCACCTACGTCCAGTGAATAGGGCTGTGGTATCATCAGCATATACCACAAGACGTTTTTCACGTTTGAAAATTTTGAAAAGTTGTATGGAGGCAGCAAGATATAAGATAGGAGAAAGTGGGGAGCCTTGAGGCACTCCTGTAATGGGGTAGAACTGACTCGCATCAGGGTCGTCTTCATAGTAGAACCGCTTGGTATACAGCAGTATCTCCACCCTGTTAACAATTCTCGCAGGCAACCCTAAGGACCTAAGAGAAGAGATAACGAAGGGAATGGAGATACGGTCAAATGCAGCCGAAAAGTCTAAGAAAACAGCCACAACTAATTGATGACGGTTCTCCCGACAGAACTGCTGCACCTCACATACTGCAGAATGTACCGAGCGCCCTTTAACGAACCCATGAAAACCAGGTGGGATTAAGTGATGCCTAGTTAAATGGTCGCGGATTCTACGCGCAAGCGCTTTTTCGTAGATCGAAACGAGGGAATTTTGTATCGAGATGGGCCGCAGGTCTTTTGGAGAGCGAACAGGATTTCTCTTATGGATAAAAATTCTCTTACTAATATTGATGCCTGCTACATCAGAAGGTGATGCTAAAAGCATGGTGACGGCCACTTCTCTCCTTTGATCGGCAGTCAGAAGCTGACAGACCCGAGAAGAGAGTGGAGCGATGGTTTTGGAGGTGCCCGGAAGAGGCCCCCAGGCGTTGAGAATCTCAGGAACTGAGACATCCCTACTCCTGAAGTCTCCCCAAGGCGGGATTGGTTGCGGTGATTGCATGGCTCCATAATTATGTAGGGCTAGTGACTCTTCCAAAACTTTATCCAGACCGATACTGCCTATCCAACCAGAAGCTTTCTCCTTCCAAGAGACAGACTTCTCTTTCTTGAATATCTTCCAGAAGGAAGACCGGGCTGGATTAAGGGAAGCAATGCTAGCCCTATCCTTACCCAGCTGGAACCTATATCTAGTGCTCCAGTATTCTTTCGAGAGAACCTGACGCGCAGAAGCAGAGAGATTGGGTGAATGAAGCAGGTGTGCAAGGGTCTTGAGTTTTGTCGGAGTGGGGCAATAAATTCTACCTTTATAGGTAATTGATAAAATCCCGGTAGCTTAATCAGAGGGAATTTAGCATACGCTCTCTGCATGGCAGTGACTATTACAGTTTAACCATGCAACAGGCACTAAATTCTTTTTAATATAAATGCTGTTTAACATGGACACTTAAAATTGTGCAAATATATAAAATATTATTTTTTGTTACACCTGCCCTGGGACACTCACTGGTGTACTTATAATTATATCACTATGTTTTCCTCAAAGAGGCATAAACACCAGGCAGCATTCTATATATCCTCATCAGACTAAGAAATAGTACCGAATTATTCTTGCACTATTCAAGGTCGCTACGTATGCCAAGTCATCCTATGTGTGACGACAAACTTCACAACGGGATACACGGTTCGCTCTAACGAAGCTCATCAGTACCGTGACTTATATAATCATCTATAGGCACCTTAACACACGCTAAAACAGTGTTTAAAGCTCGAAAAAACAGAACTACCCCTATTCTGAATCATCGGAGGAAATATTGCATAAGCTTTGTGCATGGCAGTGACTGTTTCAGTTTATCAATGCATCAGGCACTAAATTCTTTTTAATAGAAATGCTGTTAAACAGGGACACTTAAAAGTCTGCAAATATATAAAATATAATTTTTTGTTACACCTGCCCTGGGACACTCACTGGTGTACTTATAATTATATCACTATGTTTTCCTCATAAAGAGGCGTAAACACCAGCAGCATTCTATATATCCTCATCAGACTAAGAAATAGAACCGAATTATTACGTATTCGCTACGTATGCCTAGTCATTTTATGTGTTACGACAAACTTCACAACGGTATACGCGTTTCGCTCTAACGGAGCTCATCAGTATCGTGACTTCTATAATCATTTATAGGCACCTTAACACACGCTTAAACAGTGTTTTAAGCTCGAAAAACAGAACTACCCTTAATCTAAATCATCGAAGGGAATTTAGCATAAGCTCTGTGCATGGCAGTGACTATTACAGTTTAACCATGCATCAGGCACTAAATTCTTTTTAATAGAAATGCTGTTTAACAGGGACACTTAAAAGTGTGCAAATATATAAAATATAATTTGTTGTTACACCTGCCCTGGGACACTCACTGGTGTACTCATAATTATATCACTATGTTTTCCTCATGAAGAGGCATAAACACCAGGCAGCATTCTATATATCCTCCTCAGACTAAGAAATAGAACGGAATTATTCTTGCACTATTCAACGTCGCTACGTATGCCCAGTCATCCTATGTGTAACGACAAACTTCACAACGGTATACGCGTTTCGCTCTAACGGAGCTCATCAGTACCGTGACTTCTATAATCATCTTTAGGCACCTTAACACACGCTTAAACAGTTTTTAAAGCTCGAAAAACAGAACTACCCTTAATTAGAGGGAATTTAGCATACGCTCTCTGCACGGCAATGACTAATACAGTTTAACCATGCAACAGGCATTAAATTCTTTTTAATATAAATGCTGTTCAACAGGGACACTTAAAAGTGTGCAAATATATAAAATATAATTTTTTGTTACACCTGCCCTGGGACACTTACTGGTGTACTCATAATTATATCACTATGTTTTCCTCATGAAGAGGCATAAACACCAGGCAGCATTCTATATATCCTCATCAGACTAAGAAATAGAAACGAATTATTCTTGCACTATTCAACGTCGCTACGTATGCCCAGTCATCCTATGTGTAACGACAAACTTCACAACGGTATACGCGTTTCGCTCTAACGGAGCTCGTCAGTATCGTGACTTCTATAATCATCTATAGGCACCTTAACACACGCTTAAACATTGTTTCAAGCTCGAAAAACAGAACTACCCTTAAACTGAATCATCAAAGGAAATTTAGCATAAGCTCTGTGCATGGCAGTGACTATTTCAGTTTAACAATGCATCAGTCACTAAATTCTTTTCAATAAAAATTCTGTTAAACAGGGACACTTAAAAGTCTGCAAATATATAAAATATAATTTTTTGTTACACCTGCCCTGGGACACTCACTGGTGTACTCATAATTATATTACTAAGTTTTCCTCATGAAGAGGCATAAACACCAGGCAGCATTCTATATATTCTCATCAGACTAAGAAATAGAACCGAATTATTCTTGCATTATTTAAGGTCGCTACGTTTCCCCAGTCATCCTATATGTGACGACAAACTTCACAACGGTATACGCGTTTCGCTCTAACGGAGCTCATCAGTACCGTGACTTCTATAATCATCTGTAGGCACCTTAACACACGCTTAAATAGTGTTTAAAGCTCGAAAAACAGAACTACCCTTAATCTGAATCATCGGAGGGAATTTAGCATAAGCTCTGTGCATGGCAGTGACTATTACAGTTTAACCATGCATCAGGCACTAAATTCTTTTTAATAGAAATGCTGTTAAACAGGGACAGTTAAAAGTGTGCAAATATATAAAATATAATTTGTTGTTACACCTGCCCTGGGACACTTACTGGTGTACTCATAATTATAGCACTATGTTTTCCTCATGAAGATGCATAAACACCAGGCAGCATTCTATATATCCTCATCAGACTAAGAAATAGAACCGAATTATTCTTGCACTATTCAAGGTCGTTACTTATGCCCAGTCATCCTATGTGTGACGACAAACTTCACAACGGTATACGCGTTTCGCTCTAACGGAGCTCATCAGTACCGTGACTTCTATAATCATCTATAGGCACCTTAACACACGCTTAAACAGTGTTTAAAGCTCGAAAAACAGAACTACCCTTAATCAGAGGGAATTTAGCATACGCTCTCTGCATGGCAGTGACTATTACAGTTTAACCATGCAACAGGCACTAAATTCTTTTTAATATAAATGCTGTTTAACAGGGACACTTAAAAGTGTGCAAATATATAAAATATAATTTTTTGTTACACCTGCCCTGGGACACTCACTGGTGTACTCATAATTATATCACTATGTTTTCCTCATAAAGAGGCATAAACACCAGGCAGCATTCTATATATCCTCATCAGACTAAGAAATAGAACCGAATTATTCTTGCACTATTCAAGGTCGCTACGTATGCCTAGTCATCCTATGTGTGACGACAAACTTCACAACGGTATACGCGTTTCGCTCTAACGGAGCTCATCAGTACCGTGACTTCTATAATCATCTATAGGCACCTTAACACACGCTTAAACAGTGTTTAAAGCTCGAAAAACAGAACTACCCTTAATCTGAATCATCGAAGGGAATTTAGCATAAGCTCTGTGCATGGCAGTGACTATTACAGTTTAACCATGCATCAGGCATTAAATTCTTTTTAATAGAAATGCTGTTAAACGGGGACACCTAAAAGTGTGCAAATATATAAAATATAATTTGTTGTTACACCCGCCTTGGGACACTTAATGTTGTACTCATAATTATATCACTATGTTTTCTTCATGAAGAGGCATAAACACCAAACAGCATTCTATATATCCTCATCAGACTTAGAAATAAAACCGAATTATTCTTACACTATCCAACGTCGCTACGTACGCCCAGTCATCCTATGTGTAACGACAAACTTCACAACGGTATACGCGTTTTGCTCTAACGGAGCTCATCAGTACCGTGACTTCTATAATCATCTATAGGCACCTTAACACACTCTTAAACAGCGTTTAAAGCTCGAAAAACAGAACTACTCTTAATCTGAATCATCGAAGGGAATTTAGCATAAGCTCTGTGCATGGCAGTGACTATTACAGTTTAACCATGCATCAGGCACTAAATTCTTTTTAATAGAAATGCTGTTTAACAGGGACACTTAAAAGTGTGCAAATATATAAAATATAATTTGTTATTACACCTACCCTGGGACACTCAATGGTGTACTCATAATTATAGCACTATGTTTTCCTCATTAAAATGCATAAACACCAGGAAGCATTATATATATCCTCATCAGACTAAGAAATAGAACCGAATTATTCGTGCACTATTCAAGGTCGCTACGTATGTCCAGTCTCCTTTGTGTGACGACAAACTTCACAACAGTATACGCGTTTCGCTCTAACGGAGCTCATCAGTACAGTGACTTCTATAATCATCTATAGGCACCTTAACACACGCTTAAACAGTGTTTAAAGCTCGAAAAACAGAACTACTTTTAATCAGAGGGAATTTAGCATACGCTCTCTGCATGGCAGTGACTATTACAGTTGAACCATGCAATAGGCACTAAATTCTTTTTAATATAAATGCTGTTTAACAGGGACACTTAAAAGTGTGCAAATATATAAAATATAATTTTTTGTTACACCTGCCCTGGGACACTCACTGGTGTACTCATAATTATATCACTATGTTTTACTCATAAAGAGGCATAAACACCAGGCAGCATTCTATATATCCTCATCAGACTAAGAAATAGAACCGAATTATTCTTGCACTATTCAAGGTCGCTACGTATGCCTAGTCATCCTATGTGTGACGACAAACTTCACAACGGTATACGCGGTTTGCTCTAACGAAGCTCATCAGTACCGTGACTTATATAATCATTTATAGGCACCTTAACACACGCTTAAACAGTGTTTAAAGCTCGAAAAACAGAACTACCCTTAATCTGAATCATCAGAGGAAATTTAGCATAAGCTCTGTGCATGGCAGTGACTATTACAGTTTATCAATGCATCAGGCACTAAATTCTTTTTAATAGAAATGCTGTTAAAGAAGGACACTTAATAGTCTGCAAATATATAAAATATAATTTTTTGTTACACCTGCCCTGGAACACTCACTGGTGTACTTATAATTATATCACTATGTTTTCCTCATAAAGAGGCGTAAACACCAGCAGCATTCTATATATCGTCATCAGACTAAGAAATATAACCGAATTATTCTTGCATTATTCAAGGTCGCTACTTATGCCTAGTCATTTTATGTGTTACGACAAACTTCACAACGGTATACGCGTTTCGCTCTAACGGAGCTCATCAGTATCGTGACTTCTATAATCATTTATAGGCACCTTAACACACGCTTTAACAGTGTTTTAAGCTCGAAAAACAGAACTACCCTTAATCTGAATCATCGAAGGGAATTTAGCATAAGCTCTGTGCATGGCAGTTACTATTTCAGTTTAACAACGCATCAGGCACTAAATTCTTTTTAATAGAAATGCTGTTAAACAGGGACACTTAAAAGTCTGCAAATATATAAAATATAATTTTTTGTTACACCTGCCCTGGGACACTCACTGGTGTACTCATAATTATATCACTATGTTTTCCTCATGAAGAGGCATAAACACCAGGCAGCATTCTATATATCCTCATCAGACTAAGAAATAAAACCGAATTATTCTTGCACTATTCAAGGACGCTATGTATGCCTATTCATTTTATGTGTTACGACAAACTTCACAACGGTATACGCGTTTCGCTCTAACGGAGCTCATCAGTACCGTGACTTCTATAATCATCTATAGGCACCTTAACACACGCTTAAACAGTGTTTAAAGCTCGAAAAACAGAACTACCCTTAATCAGAGGGAATTTAGCATACGCTCTCTGCATGGCAGTGACTATTACAGTTTAACCATGCAACAGGCACTAAATTCTTTTTAATATAAATGCTGTTTAACAGGGACACTTAAAAGTGTGCAAATATATAAAATATAATTTTTTGTTACACCTGCCCTGGGACACTTACTGGTGTACTCATAATTATATCACTATGTTTTCCTCATGAAGTGGCATAAACACCAGACATCATTCTATATATCCTCATCAGACTAAGAAATAAAACCGAATTATTCTTACACTATTCAACGTCGCTACGTTTGCCCACTCATCCTATGTGTAACGACAAACTTCACAACGGTATACGCGTTTCGCTCTAACGGAGCTCATCAGTACCGTGACTTCTATAATCATCTATAGGCACCTTAACACACGCTTAAACAGTGTTTAAAGCTCGAAAAACAGAACTACCCTTAATCTGAATCATCGAAGGGAATTTAGCATAAGCTCTGTGCATGGCAGTGACTATTACAGTTTAACCATGCATCAGGCACTAAATTCTTTTTAATAGAAATGCTGTTAAACAGGGACACTTAAAAGTGTGCAAATATATAAAATATAATTTGTTGTTACACCTGCCCTGGGACACTCACTGGTGTACATATTGTTGATCTTCAATGATCGCATAAGGCAGTCCTGACACTATATATATTTATATATATATTTATATTTATATATATATATATATAATGCGCGTGTGCACATTTTTTCGCTGTTGATAAAGGCAAAAAGCCGAAACGTTCAATAAATAACTTTGTTGTTTATTTTCTCAAAGACAAACTGCTGGAAATATTGGTGAGATAATATATATATATATATATATATATATATATATATATATATATATATATATATATATATATATATATATATATATATATATATATATATATATATATATATATATATATATATATATTAAGTAAGAGTTCAAATCGAGCATATTCTTCAGTCTGCAAATTTCGTCACTCCTAGACGGTCATGTGATAGCCGGCAGCCATCGTCAGTAAGATGAACTATCACACGCCGTTTCGGCTGCCTCTGTGACATTGTGAAAATGCATTTCCGACATCTAGCTTAAATTGTTGGTGGCGTTAGCTCTTAAATCCAACAATTTGCAATGCAGACCATCATAAACAACCAGAGGATCAAACTTTCGGATGCTTGACTGTAAGCATAAATATATATATATATATATA
>WNNJ02002718.1:0-37003 GCA_012934845.2 Pomphorhynchus laevis
TTTATATCAGATTGTGTAAAACTGTGCTCCGGGAGCAAATAAGCTTCAGTTTCATAATTGTAGATGTTGCCTAAAACCAGAGTTCAATTACATGCAGAGCAGACTTCTATATCACTACTATACGAGCTGATTGTATCCGGTAGCACTCATCAGTAGGGTGAACTACCATCAGTCATTTCGGATGCCTTGTGATATATTTATTCTTATTATAGATTTTTATATCTAAACTTTACGCGGATATCGATACTCGTTGTATTCAAATACTAAATACAATTTAAATCTATTACAATTTAATCTGTATAATATAAGATTATGTTACAAGAGACAAATCTTACCAACCCAATAAGATTATCTTATTGGGTTTGAATTCATATTTCTATTTAATAAATCCAGAATTAATAATAAATATTATATATACTGAGATAAGAAATAGTAGGATTTATTTAACTACGACTTTTATAAACGAGTTCCTACAAAGTAAATTGCATTTCTTAACAATCGTTTAAAATTCAGATTAGGTAAATCAGTAAAGATTGATCCATACATAACTAGCAGTAGATTATTTGTTATTACTCGTATGATGAACATTCCACAATTAATAAAATCAATTGGATGAGGCTTCATATTTATAAAATAAATAATTGTAAAATCTGAATATTCAGTAATAGATTAATTTTGAACAATTAAAACACGATCACTCTTATTGTATATTGATCAGATCAGCCAACTGAGCTTAGGTATTTTATAAATACCCAAGCTCAGCTAGGTATTTTGGTATAAACTATAATACCAAAATAACGCTAAAAATAATTAAATATATAATAATTAAATAATTCAAAATAATGATTGCTTTATAATTACTCTTATTGGTTAATTTAAAAGAGTCTGCAACCTTCAATTTGATAACCTAACTTTATTTAATGATTATTTTTTGTTAATTAAATTTTAAGAATTTTGAAAATTTTAAGCGAATTGGATGTATCGAAGATGAAGTTTAGATTACAATGTCGATGTTATAACTAATAAATATTCGATGCTATTAGAATACACTCTTATTTCTAAAAATTAAACAAATCGAGATAAGTCAATGTACAATTTTATTGCTACAAATAACATAACCTAATTTAATGATTATTTCTTGTTAATTAAATTTCTTGTTAATAAAACTTTTAAACTATGCATAGTTTACTCCATCTCTAAAATTCTATCATTCGTGCACTGTGAATGATAAGTGCAATACGCCACCCTCAAAAAACGTTGATTATCATTTGTGTACTATGAATGATGGTGCACTATCCCATCCTTAAAAACGTCCATTAGCATTCGTGCACTATGAATGATAGTGCACAATACCATCCTTAAAAACGTTCATTAGCATTCGTGCACAATGAATGATATGGGCACAACGCCATCTCTAAAGAACGTTCAATATCATTTGTTCACTAAAAATGATATGTGCACTACGCCACCCTTAAAAACGTTCATTATCATTTGTACATTATGAATGATATGTGTACTAAACAATCCCTAAAAGTATGCAAATTTGTACAAGCAGTCAAAAATTTACCATCGGTGCTTCAAACAACTTACAAAATCAAGCTAATATGGAACGGAACTCAGGTATTTCCAATGTAACATCGAATTTTCAAGCCAAAGAAAACAAGGTTAGTCCTATTTCGTCTAATTTTTTAATCTCAAGCACGGATGGAGAACTCCCTCCTGTGCCTAAAGTGGTGAATCTGGTAATAATCAGACTTCTTCAACCATTTGAAAGGAAGAATATTTTCAATATTTTTCTGAGAGAGTTTACAAGCTCTTATAAGAAGAGAATTCTATTTAATTCGATAAAATATTTAGATTCCGAAATCCGGGTTTCTTTCAGCTCTCCAGATCTGGCAGCATCGTACCTAGAATTTTTCGAAACACACCTAAAAGAATTTGGGTCAACTACTTACAGGCCTATTCAGGCGACTTTGAAAATTAATAATTTTCCGCCCTTCGCAACGGAGGAAGATATCATTGCTCTCACATCTGAGTTTAAAATTCATAATATTCGCCCAATCCTGGGCAAGAAAGGCCAGGCTATACCAATAGCATTCTGTTCTACCGCAGTCGATCAGGCGGAATGTCTGGCTAAAAGCAAATGTAACCCCTTTCTGGGGTACAATCTTTGTTTCAATATCGTAGATGCTGATGACTTAACATACCCCTATTGCAATGGGTGCCACCTCTGGGGGCACTGGTCCTCGAACTGTACTAGGCCCCATACGTGTGGGGTTTGCAGCTCTTCCGAAGTCCATGAGGGGAAATGTTCTCTCCCCCCTCTGTGTTCCAATTGTGGTGGTCAGCACCCGGCCTGGTCTAGAAGATGTCCTATCTTCAAAGAATACAAATTAAGGCATTGTGGGGCACCGGTCAAACCGGCCCACTTTGCCGCTGCCAGCTTATCCAATTCAAACGGTTATGGTATGTCGGACACCGACATTTTCAAAATTGTTGACGCAAGACTACAGATATATAAAGACGAGATTCGAGCCTTAACGAACCATCTGATAGCGAAATTCGAGGAGTCCCGTTCTCCTCCATCGACGATTCTTACCTCTTCAAAGAGAGCCCCCGTTCTAAGAAGAGATCATCTTCTAAACAAAAGTTGGCTTCCTTGAAGTTGGCAAAGAAAGATGATATATGCTGGGAGTTGTTGGCCTCAAAGGGAGATGAAGATAATGCCGGTGGGCAAGTGTCTTCTCCTGGTAGGGCTGGGAGTGAGAAGGGCAACTTTCTCTCTCCTAGTTTCTGCTAGGAGGTAGGCATCCCACTCCAGCTGTCGTAACACAATGCAAAGTAGTCAAGAGCCTTTTTCACTGAATATACTTCAGTGGAATTCGGGAGGTGCTTCTGCTCTTAGCCTTCTATCTGGTAGAGATGCGGATGTTATAGTCCTTCAGGAGACGCGGTCTATCCGTATCCCCCAGGACATTACTCGATTTATCCCCAAGCATATTTACACCCACTTCACTCCGTACATAACCCCTCCTCACGCCTCTTCATCTCAAGGTCTTTTAACCTAGTTAAATGCTCCTTAATATCATCCCTTCTTTTAAACTATTCTTGTCCAGCCCTGTCTTGTTTAGCTGTTTCACTTTGTAAGAATGGTAAACGTATCAGCATAGCCAATATCTATATTAGGCCAGGGGAAATTCACAAGAACCGTGATCTCCTGGACCGTATCTTGGGTAGTGGCTATGACATGTTACTCGGTGACTTCAACGACAGAACTGGTCGTTGGATTAATGCAGCACTCCGCAGAGCCAGGAACGATTACTTTATTCACAAACCACCGTCCCCAACTTTTCATTGCTCAACAACTAATTCTCTCCTCGACATATTACTGCTTCATAAGATGTGGTTGTTGAAACCCATCTACACTGAGCAGTCGCGCCAAAAACAGACCATCTCTCATGACCTAATTCGTTGGTGGATAGAGGAAGATACGTTGCTTAGAAGGAGGTTTCACTTTGATCCCATCAGAGTGGCTTTCTTTCAGGCGGCTATCCAACTCTTCCCCTGAATTGGTAATGAGAATTTGACCGAATTTAATTCCTTCCTCTCCTCGCAAGCTACCGCGTTTCTTTCGACTACCTATAAAGGTCATAATTACAATCCCACTCCAACAAAACTTAAGGTTTTGGCTAAAATGCTACGTCTTCCCAATGTCTCTGTTTCCGCCAGGCAGGCCATCTCGAATGAATACTGGAGCACTAGATATAGGTTCCAGCTGAGCAGGGATAAGGCGAACATCGCTCACCTTAACCCTTCTCAGTCTTCCTTCTGGAAGATATTCAAGAAGGAGAAGTTTGTCTGTTGGAAGGATAGAGCTTTGGGTTGGATTGGTAGTATAGGCCTTGATAATGTTTTGAAGGAGTCACTATCCCTACATAATTATGGAGCCACTCAATCTCCCCAACCAATCCCGCCTTGGGGTGACTTCAGGAGCAGGGACTTATCTGTTACAGATATCCTGGGGGCCACTTCCGGGCACCTCTAAATCCGTCGCTCCACTATCTTCTCGAGTCTGTCAGCTTTTGACAGCCGATCAAAGAAGAGAAGTGGCCGTCACAATGCTTTTAGCCTCACCATCCGATGTAGCCGGCATCAATATTAGTCGTAGAATTTTCTTACCAAAGCATAGTCCGGTTTCATGTCCCAAAGATCTGCGTCCCATTTCGATTCAAAACTCCCTCATCTCCATCTACGAAAAAGCGCTTGCGCGTAGAATCCGCGACCATTTAAGTAGGCGTAATTTGATCCCACCGAGTTTTCACGGGTTTGTCAAGGGACGCTCGGTTCATTCAGCAATAGGTGAAGTGCATCAGTTTTGTAGGGATAATAGCCATCAACTAGCTGTGGCTGTTTTCCTTGACTTTTCTGCTGCATTTGACCGCATTTCCATTCCCTTTGTTATCTCCTCTCTCAGGTCACTCGGGTTGCCTGCGAGAATTGTTAACAGGGTGGAGATATTACTGTTTACCAAGAGGTTCTACTATGAAGACGACCCTGATGCGTGTCAGTTCTACCCTATTACAGGTGTGCCCCAAGGATCCCCACTTTCTCCTATCTTATTTCTTGCTGCCTCCATTGTACTATTCAAGAATTTTAAACGTGATCAACATCTAGTGGTATACGCTGATAATACCACGGCCCTGTTCTCTGGACGCAGGTGCGCAGATGTCTCTTAAGACATCAGCCGTTTCTTTTTAAGATTAACAGACCAGCTGACCCTATCCAATCTTATTTTAAATTCATCCAAATCGCAGGTAGTTGTCTTTCATGGCACCCCTGCGACAAAGAAAAAATTAAAGAGACTAGCACTCTCAGCTCTATCTTCTATATTGACTAATCAACCACTCCCTACCTTCACAAGTCGAGTAAAATACCTGGGGTTCACTGTTACGGTGAACTGGTCGGCGAAAGCTGACCTGGATAGACTTAAACGTATCCTGAAGAAAGCTAGGTGGGCCCTGAAACGGGCTCAGCATCTGTCGTTGAATGGGAAAACCCAAGTGCGCCTCTGGGGTACTTGGGCTATCTCGGGATTAGTCTTCTTTTCGAGAGGACGTCCTCCAGAGCAAAGACTAAGGTTTCTCAAGCTCCTCATCTCGCGATTACCGCGCATAGTCCGCCTAGATTGGATTCTTCGGGGGGTGATAGACCCCGGGTGGTTCAGTCGAAGAGCGGCGTGTTGGATTAGCTGGAGGGCTCAGATCCCGCTGGACCTGAGGCCGTGACATCATTATGAAGACTAAATGCTATTATGAGTTGTCTTATTTGAACTGCATTTTTTTTTCTCTCTTTTCGTTATTTTTTAGTGGTTGTTAGTTATTTAAGAAATTCCTTATCTTAATCCCTAAAAGGACGATCAAAGAATTTTGATAAAAGCATTATTTCACAGAAAACGATAATAATTCCTGCTGGAATCAAGGGAATTAAGGCGAGAGAAGACTTTGGAACGACGCATTTGCAGGTTAATGAGTTTTCTACTGTCGAAGTAGACGGAGAATTACTTCCCCAATCCCCAAAACGAAAAACCTGGGTACTATTACACTTTTGGAACCAATAGAAAGAAATTCCTTGTATAACAGACTATTACGTGATTTTTCAAATAAATATCCCAACAGAGAAGTCTTTAATTCTGTTAAGTGCTACGAGAGCTCTATGAAAATATCATTTGCGTCTGGAGATACTCCTGATCACTATGAGAATTACTTTGATCAAAACTACAGCAGTTTTGCGACGTTTGTAAAGAAACCTTTACTTGCAACATTAAAAATCAACAACTTGACTTCCTCGAGAGCTCTGTGAAAATATCATTTGCGTCAGAAAATACTCTTGATCACTATGGGAATTACTTTGATCAAAACTACAGCAGTTTTGCGACGTTTGTAAAGAAACCTATACTTGCAACATTAAAAATTAACAACTTGCCTTCCCCTATGGAAGAAAATGATTTGACTATATTATCAAAAACCTACAAAATCCATAATATGCGTACACTTACTGGCCGTCATGGTCTTCCTATTAATTTGGGATTATGTTCTGCTCCCTTGCGCAAGCAGAGGTTCTCGAGAGATCACAATGCAAATCCTTTATGGGGTTCAATCTCAAATTCAAACTGATATCGACAGAAGAGTTTACGTACCCGCACTGCAGCCGGTGTCATAAATGGGGGCACTGGGCCTCCAGCTGCAATGCGGTGGCAAGTCGCGAGAAATGCGGGAAAATAGACTGCTTAGCGATTGACTCAGCTCTTCCCTGTTCTAATGGGATCAAGTGTTGTAATTGTGGTGGGGCACACCCTGCGTGGGGGAGGAAGTGCCCTACTTCAAGGAATATATTGCAAAGTATCGTGCGCCGAAATCTGCCTTTGAAACAGTCGCCAAGTCGGCATATAGATCCTCTGACTGCGAGTCTATGTTGATTATGGACCTCAAGTTCGAAACATTTAGAAAGGAAATTCAAGAGATTGGAGCGAAATCAATTGCTCATATGTTCGCCAATCCGGTTATACCGATGCCAACCGCTAAGACATCAAACAAAAGAGGGGGCGTCGGCTCGGGAATCCAAGAAACGACGAGCTTTGGCTTAAGCCGTCCCCTTTAAAGATTGGCAAAATGCTTATGGGCATGAATAGAAGCGCCTCAAAGGGAAATGATGACAATGCTCGGTGCAAGTGCCCACTCTGGGCGGCGTTAGTGATGGAGTGGCAATCCTTCTACCTATTTAATCCCACCAAGTTTTCATGGGTACGTAAAAGATGGCTCGGTACATTCAGCAATAGGCGAAATGGATCAGTTTTGTCATGATAACAGTCTTCAGCTTGCTGTGACTATTTTTTCTTGACTTCTCTGCATCATTTGACCGCATTTCCATTCCTTTCGTTATCACTTCTCTCAAGTCCATCGGGTTGCCTGCGATAATTGTTAACAGGGTGGAAATATTGCTGTACACCAAGCGATTCTTCTATAAAGACGACCCAGATGAACGTCAGTTCTATCCTATTACAGGTGTGCCTCAAGGCTCCTCACTTTCTCCAGTATTGTATCTTGCTGCCTCCATTGAACTCTACAAAAAATTCAAAGCGATCAACATCTTGTGGTATACGCTGATGATACCACAGCCCTGTTCTCTGGACGCAGGTGCAAAGATGTAGTCGCTGACATCAGCCGTTTCTTTAATAGATTAAATGATATCTTTAAGGCCGCATGTCCAGCGGGATCTGAGCCCCAGCCAATCCAACACGCCGCTCTTCGGCTGAACCACCCGGGGTATTTCACCCCCGAATAATCCAGTCAAGGCGGACGATGCTCGGTAATCGCGAAATGAGGAGCTTAAGAAATCTAAGTCTTTGTTCTGGGTGACGTCCTCTTGAAAATAAGACAAATCCCGAGATAGTCCAAGTACCCCAGAGGCGCACTTGGGTTTTCTCTTTCAATGACATATGTTGGGATCGTTTCAGGGCCCATCTATCTTTCTTCAGGATACGTTTTTGTCTATTCAGCTCAGCTTTTGTTGACCAGTTCACAGTAATGGTAAACCCCAGGTATTTTACTCGACTTGTGAAGGTAGGGAGTGGTTGATTAGTCAGGATAGAATATAGAGCTGAGAGTGTTAATCTCTTGAGTTTTTTCTTTGTCGTTGATGCGCCATGAAGGACGACCACCTGCGATTTGGAGGAGTTTTAAACAAGGTTGGAAAAGGGCAGATGATCTTTTAATCTTGTAAAAAATGGCTGATGTCAGAGACTACATCTTTGCACCTGCGTCGAGATAACAGGGATGTGTGATCATCAGCGTATACCACAAGATGTTGATCACGTTTGAAATTTTTGTAGAGTTCAGTGGATGCAGCAAGATACAAGATTGGAGAAAGTGAGGAGCCTTGAAGCACACCTGTAATAGGGTAGAACTGACGTTCATCTGGGTCGTCTTCATGGAAGAATCGCTTGGTGTTCAGCAATATTTCCACCCTGTTAACAATTCTCGGAGGCAACCCGAGGGACCTGAGAGAAGTGATAACGAAAGGAATGGAAATGAGGTCAAATGCTGCAGAGAAATCAAGAAAAATAGCCACAGCAAGCTGATGACTGTTATCATAACAAAACTGCTCCACTTCGCCTATTGCTGAACGGACCGAGCGATCTTTTACGTACCCATGAAAACTTGGTGGGATTAAATTTTGCCTACCTAGATGATCGCGGATTTTACGCGCAAGCGCTTTTTCGTAAATGGAGATGAGAGATTTTTGAATCAAAATGGGTCGCAGATATTTAAAACATGAAATCAACTTCTTTTTGGTATAAAAACCTGACGGCTGATGTTTATTCCAGCAATGTCGGACGGGGAGGCTAATAGCATTGTTATGACGACCTCTTTCCTCTGACTGTCAGTCAAAAGCCGACAAACACGAGTGAAGAGTGGCGCATGGGTTCTGGAGGTGGCCGGGAGTGGCCCCCAGGAGTTAAGGATATTTGAAACAGACAAATCCCTACTCCTAAAATCACGCCAAGGCGGGATTGGTTGGGTGATAGGGTCGCTCCATAATTGTGTAAGGAAAGTGACTCCTTTAAAACTTTATCAAGGCTTATTCTACCAATCCAGCATAATGCTCTATCCTTCCAACAAACAAACTTCTCCTTCTTGAATATCTTTAGAAGGAAGACTGAGAAGAGTTAAGGCGAGAAATGCTTGCTTTATCTCTGCCCAGATTCGGGGGAAGAGTTGGATAGCTGCCTGAACGAAGGCCACCCTGATGGGATCAAAGTGGAACCTCCTTCTCAGCAACGTCTCTTCCTCTAACCGCCAACGAATTAGGTCATGAGAGGTGGTATGTTTTTGGCGCGACTGCTCAGTACAGATGGGTTTCAAAAACCACATCTTATGAAACAGTAATATGTCGAGGAGTAAATTAGTTGTTAAGCAATGAAAGGTGGATGGTGGTTTGTGAATAAGATAGTCGGTCCTGGCTCCGCGGTTTGCTGCATTAATCCAACGACCAGTTATGTCGTTGAAGTCACCAAAAAACATGTCATAGCCACTACCTAATATACGATCCAAAAGGTCACGGTTCTTGTGAATTTCTTCTGGCCGTATATAAATATTGGCTATACTGATGCATTTACCTTTCTTACGAAGTGATATAGACAAACATGGTAGGGCTGGACAAGAATAGTTAAGAAAGAGGGAAGATCTTAAGGAGCATTTAACTAATGTTAAAAGATCTTGAGATAAAGAGGAGTGAGTAGAAGTTATATCGGATTGAAGTGAGTGTATATATGTTTAGGGATAAATCGAGTAATGTCTTGAGGGATACGGATAGACCGCGTCTCCTGAAGGACTATAACATCTGCATCTCTACCAGATAAAAAAACTAAGGGCAGAAGCACCTCCCAAATCCCACTGAAGGATATTCAGTGAAAAATGCTCTTGATTACTTTGCATTGTGTTAGTTTAGCTGGAAGGGGATTGCCACATCCTAGAGAGAGCTAGGAGTGGAAGGATTGCCCCTCCATCATTAGGGCCGCCCAAAGTAGGCACTTGCCACCGAGCATTGTCATCATTTTCCTTTGAGGCATTTCTATTCATGCCCATAAACATTTTGCCAATCTTTAAGGAGGACGGCTTAAGCCGAAGCTCCTCGTTTCTTGGATTCCCGAGCTGACGCCCCCCCTTTTGTTTGATGTCTTAGCGGTTGGAATCGGTATAACGGGATTGGCGAACAGATGAGCAATTGATTTCGCTACAAGCTCTTGAATTTCCTTTCTAAATGTTTTGAACTTGAGGTCCATAATCAACATAGACTCGCAGTCAGAGGATCTATATGCCAACTTGGCGAATGTTTCAGGGGCAGATTTTGGCGCACAGAACTTTGCAATATATTCCTTGAAGTAGGGCACTTCCTCCCTCACGCAGGGTGTGCCCCACCACAATTACAACACCTTGATCCCATTAGAACAGGGAAGAGCTGAGTCAATCGCTAGGCAGTCTATTTTCTCGCATTTCCCGCGACTTGCCACCGCATTGCAGCTGGAGGCCCAGTGCCCCCATTTATGGCACCGGCTGCAGTGCGGGTACGTAAACTCTTCTGTCGATATCAGTTTGAATTTGAGATTGAATCCCATAAAGTAGTTGCATTGTAATCTCTCGAGAACCTCTGCCTGCGCAAGGGGTCAGAACAGAATCCCAAATTGATAGGAAGGCCATTACGGCCAGTAAGTGTACGCATATTATGGATTTTGTAGGTTTTTGATAATATAGTCAAATCATTTTCTTCCATAGGGGAAGGCAAGTTGTTAATTTTTAATGTTGCAAGTATAGGTTTCTTTACAAACGTCGCAAAACTGCTGTAGTTTTGATCAAAGTAATTCCCATAGTGATCAAGAGTATTTTCTGACGCAAATGATAGTTTCACAGAGCTCTCGAGGAAGTCAAGTTGTTGATTTTTAATGTTGCAAGTAAAGGTTTCTTTACAAACGTCGCAAAACTGCTGTAGTTTTGATCAGAGTAATTCTCATAGTGATCAGGAGTATCTCCTGACGCAAATGATATTTTCATAGAGCTCTCGTAGCACTTAACAGAATTAAAGACTTCTCTGTTGGGATATTTATTTGAAAAATCACGTAATAGTCTGTTATACAAGGAATTTCTTTCTATTGGTTCCAAAAGTGTAATAGTACCCAGGTTTTTCGTTTTGGGAATTGGGGAAGTAATTTTCCGTCTACTTCGGCAGTAGAAAACTCATTAACCTGCAATTGCGTCGTTCC
Organism: Pomphorhynchus laevis; assembly: GCA_012934845.2. NCBI lineage: Eukaryota > Metazoa > Acanthocephala > Palaeacanthocephala > Echinorhynchida > Pomphorhynchidae > Pomphorhynchus > Pomphorhynchus laevis. Next base: position 10,817 of record WNNJ02002718.1, read on the forward strand.
AAAGTCTTCTCTCGCCTTAATTCCCTTGATTCCAGCAGGAATTTCCATCGTTTTCTGTGAAATAATGCTTTTATCAAAATTCTTTGATCGTCCTTTTAGGGATTGTTTAGTACACATATCATTCATAATGTACAAATGATAATGAACGTTTTTAAGGGTGGCGTAGTGCACATATCATTTTTAGTGAACAAATGATATTGAACGTTCTTTAAAGATGGCGTAGTGCCCATATCATTCATTGTGCACGAATGCTAATGAACGTTTTTAAGGATGGTATTGTGCACTATCATTCATAGTGCACGAGTGCTAATGAACGTTTTTAAGTATGGTATAGTGCACCATCATTCATAGTACACAAATGATAATGAACGTTTTTTGAGGGTGGCGTATTGCACTTATCATTCACAGTGCACGAATGATAGAATTTTAGAGATGGAGTAAACTATGCATAGTTTAAAAGTTTTATTAACAAGAAATTTAATTAACAAGAAATAATCATTAAATTAGGTTATGTTATTTGTAGCAATAAAATTGTACATTGACTTATCTCGATTTGTTTAATTTTTAGAAATAAGAGTGTATTCCAATAGCATCGAATATTTATTAGTTATAACATCGACATTGTAATCTAAACTTCATCTTCGATACATCCAATTCGCTTAAAATTTTCAAAATTCTTAAAATTTAATTAACAAAAAATAATCATTAAATAAAGTTAGGTTATCAAATTGAAGGTTGCAGACTCTTTTAAATTAACCAATAAGAGTAATTATAAAGCAATCATTATTTTGAATTATTTAATTATTATATATTTAATTATTTTTAGCGTTATTTTGGTATTATAGTTTATACCAAAATACCTAGCTGAGCTTGGGTATTTATAAAATACCTAAGCTCAGTTGGCTGATCTGATCAATATACAATAAGAGTGATCGTGTTTTAATTGTTCAAAATTAATCTATTACTGAATATTCAGATTTTACAATTATTTATTTTATAAATATGAAGCCTCATCCAATTGATTTTATTAATTGTGGAATGTTCATCATACGAGTAATAACAAATAATCTACTGCTAGTTATGTATGGATCAATCTTTACTGATTTACCTAATCTGAATTTTAAACGATTGTTAAGAAATGCAATTTACTTTGTAGGAACTCGTTTATAAAAGTCGTAGTTAAATAAATCCTACTATTTCTTATCTCAGTATATATAATATTTATTATTAATTCTGGATTTATTAAATAGAAATATGAATTCAAACCCAATAAGATAATCTTATTGGGTTGGTAAGATTTGTCTCTTGTAACATAATCTTATATTATACAGATTAAATTGTAATAGATTTAAATTGTATTTAGTATTTGAATACAACGAGTATCGATATCCGCGTAAAGTTTAGATATAAAAATCTATAATAAGAATAAAGACGAAATATAAACTATATTCCGTTAGAATATGTCGATATTGAACTTTTTGTTAATATATGATTATATCTTTAACATGATTACTGTGTTGTGACAAAAACTTATATAACGTGTCAAAATTAAAGACTTGAAAAATTAAAGAGCAAGCGATAAAAAATTGAAAATTAAAATTATCAACAATTCAAAACATCAGCTTCTGATAGAATCGGGTGTTCACGATGTTTTATAAGCCGCATGTACATAACATGAGTCAGTAACTTATAGCTGTGGTTCAAAACAGAAATACCTCTCTAAGCGTCTAAAGAATTACGATCACCGTTGCCTTTATATGGAAATTTAATACAGCCATCACGTCAAGTGATAGTTACTGTGTGCCCTGTGAGAAGAGGTTGAATAGCTCAGTCCAATATTTTAACAGAATATGAATGGTTGACTTTAACTGCTTAGCTTATCTATCCCAGCAGCTTTGTTGTTCCTTAGATTAATTAAAGGTCGCGTAATTTTACCCTCCGTGAAAGGCTCATTTAGGGGATCTGATAACAATGAACATATAAAAAATAAAAAAATCAGTAAAGTTATCAGATTTAGTACATAGATTTGTAAATAGTAAATTTTTTATATTTGAAATTACGTTCGGTAGATATATTGATAATAGAACATGCAGAAATACATCATTCCTACTTTCTTCAATCAGCTTTTGGTAGTGAAGCAGACGCCGAAGCTATTTTAAATGTAATCCTAGATAATTTACTTTTACTCATTAATCAAATTCATTCCAAATTTTAAACGATTGTTAAGAAATGTAATTTACCTTACAGAAACTCGTTTTTATAAGTCGTTGTTAAATAAATCCTACTATTTCTTATATCAGTATATATAATGATATAATTCCCATGAAAATTTTTGTAACGGGTATAGAGTTTCAGGTATTGTTATTGCAATACAGTCTCACTCTATTGGAAATAACAACACGACCTAATATGAGGGTGTATTAAATGTTTGTCAAACTTTTACTGAAAAATACAGCTTTAATGGACACCTCTACCTACACAAATACATAATAAGGCACATCAACCGGAAAATCAATGTGTGTTTCTATGCTAAAACAATTTATTGATTGATTATTAAGATTACGAAAGAGACATTTTGCTGGTACAGAGAGATATCTGCGTTTAGTTTTCATCGAACTAAATTTACAAATCGGACACACTATTTTGATGTTGACCTATTGATTGCGAAATTGAAATTTTCTGGCGCAGAATTTGTACATTTCAATGATTCCTCGGTTATCAAACCTTGAAAATTTTAGAAAACGTTTGAAAACTATAGAAAACGTATATATTGGTGTATACACATTACTATTATTTTGAACAAATATAGCTGTTAACATATTGTTTACTTATATTTATATTTACTTATATTTAATTTATATTTATACGATAATCATCCAATTAAGATTAACAAAATAAACATTACTGAGAAAACCAACTTTAATAAGATAACAAAATATAAGTAAACATATTTTTTACTTATATTTCTTTTTAAATATAAAAAGAAATATTAAAATATTAAAAGCAAACAAGATTATGGAATCTTGTTGTTTCCAAAATATCAAATCCATTTAATTTGTAAATACGCAATTCACAATATCTACCATTTGTGTATCATTCTTGTTGAAATTTAAAATAGCATTGAGAAAAAATGGATTACGTTATAGAATTACTTTATAATTTTATTTCCTCTTTGACGTTTCTTTTAAGCAACCTACGTAACATTATGTTAAAATATAACATATAATATTAAAAGCAATCAAATCATCAATCAAATCGGACACATTACTATTGTTTTGAACAAATATAGCTGTTAAAATGAAATTATGTTCGGAAGCTGCGTCCGTTTAAACTTAAAAGAAAATATATTTTCAAACTTAAATAGCTAAATAAAAAACGTGCCTTTCTAAAATTGTCTTATAATTAATAAATCATAATTGACTCTGTTCTAAGGGCGTATTTCCTCTGATTAAATTTGATTATCAAGTATCTTATTCTAATACAAATATGATTATGCTTATTCTAATACAAACACGCTTATTCTAATAAGCGTGTTTGATATTTTGTTTCCAAAATATTAAATCCATTTAATTTGTAGATTCACAATTCACAATATCTACCATTTGTGTATTATTCTTGATAAAATTTAAAACAGCATTGAGAAATGCCATTTCAGAGCCATTGAGACAAATATTGATTACGTTATAAAATTACTTTATAATTTTATTGCCTCTTTGACGATTTATTTAATCAACGTTAGTTCACCCTACTGATGAGTGCTTCGGCTATCATCGGCTCGTCTAGGGTTGATTAAGAAGTAATCGATCTCCGGTTTTTGGCAACATCTACTATTATGAAACTGAAGCTTATTAGCGCCCAGAGCACAGTTAAACATAATCTGATTTAAAATTATAAAAATGTATCCTCCAAAAGATCCTGTAAAAAAGCAAGAAACGGCACCAATTCAAATTTCTGTCGAATAAATAAGGATGATCCTGATTGCACATGGTTAGTTAAAAGAAGCTAGGCCCATGCTGAGCCTATCATAGGCCCAGCATTGGCCTAGCACATGAACCACTTTAGCAAATTCTCGGATATGCCATTTAAATATATCACAAGGCATCCGAAATGACTGATGGTAGTTCACCCTACTGATGAGTGCTACCGGATACAATCAGCTCGTATAGTAGTGATATAGAAGTCTGCTCTGCATGTAATTGAACTCTGGTTTTAGGCAACATCTACAATTATGAAACTGAAGCTTATTATCTCCAAGAGCACAGTTTTACACATATATATATATATATATATATATATATATATATATATATATATATATATATATATATATATATATATATAGTCTAGAAGATTCGTTGATAGACCGCTGTCCTGGATTCCTCGAATAGAATTCAGCCATAAATATTATGAATAAATAAATTGATAGACAGGACAAAAGACGTAGCAGATTGTTGACGTTTCGCCTTACGGCTTTTTCAAATCTAAAAACACATTGCACAATCCAGAAAAACATTAGTAAAATAGAACAGAAAAATCAAAGCTTAATCATGTCATATCTACCCACCTGAAGAAATAATTATCGTTGCATCCGTGAGGTGCCTCGGTGAACATGTAGCCAATGATACGTTGCTCCAATTGCTCGCGCTCACGAGTATTTACGATTCCGCCTCTGATAACACAATACTGCATGCAATCCATTTGTCCATGCGCTAAAGCGTGACTCACTGCACCATCACTGGGATTCCCTGCGCGATAATGTGATCTACGAACATTCATTCGCCGTGCCAATGTTAACGACGTCTGGCCCACATACTGAAATTCACATACTACGCACGTGCCGATATAGATAATTTTAACAGACTTGCAACTAAAAACGCCTCTTACGGGAATAATAGCCTCACTCGCTGAGCTTATAGCTTCTTTTACTGTGGGCATGACCCTGCAAGTAGCACAACGTTTATCATTGCATCTTGTACTCTTAAAATCTCTGCGCTCATGCTCTGTACTTAATGCTGACCTTATTAATAACCGTGAAAGCCGTTTAAAACCAGTGAATATCACAACCGGTATTTTATTACGCGATACCTTATTTCTCAGCTCCATCCGTATCGCGTGACTAATGGGCTCGAACAATGGATGATATTCAATTAACATCTTTGTTTCTTGTTTAATTTCTTTGCACCTAGGTGCTAAAATACGTGAGCGATCCATTCTTCTCACTGTCTTGATCTGTGTGTTAATCATTCTTTTCCGGTAGCCTCTTCGCTCAAAATCTGTTATTAGATTTATTATGTGCCGTTAAATTCTGAATTGTCAGTGCATGCTCTTTTTACTCTTAAAGCCTCGTTGTAAATAATATTTCGTTTAAGAGCATTGGGGTGTGTACTGTATGCATGTAAATGAACCGGTGGAGATTCCGGTTTGCGATAAAACGATGTTTTGTACTGAGTCCCTTCCTTATATAGTTAAATCCAGGAAATTTACTCTACTACCCTTTTCAAAGGAGAGTCTCAGGGGTCCAACACTATTAACTAGGTTCTCAAAAGATTCTAAACTTTCACTGCTGTCAGGCCATACGAAAAATATGTCATCTATGTACCTAAGAAAACAGAGGAGCTTAATGGTTGACATTGATAACCATTTTGCCTCCATCGCATCCATATAGATGACAGCTAACGCAGGCGCCAGTGGAGTTCCCATGGCGGTACCAAATGTTTGTTTATATTGTCGACCATTGAATTCAAGAATGTTGTTTGAAAGAACTATATCTGCCGATGAAATTATGAAATCCTGCAGCTTCAGAGTCAACTCACTACCACGTAATATCGCGATGACAGCATTTAGTGCATCGTCTTTAGGAATATTGGTGTACAGACTATGCACATCTGCAGTTACAAGGATGCTATTAGGAGGCCAATCTTTACAATCTTCCTCAATTCGGCGAATAAATTCAATACTGTTCTCAATATGAGCTGGAACTTGGCAAAGCAATGGTTTGAGATGTTTGTGTACGTAACGTGAAAGATATTCGGTTGGTGTACCAACACAACTGACAATAGGTCTACCCACATACGGACGTTCTGTTTTATGTACCTTCGGTAGCATATAGAAGGTTCCAAATTTCGCATTTGGTTGCCGTAACTTTCTAGCTTCGATGACGGTGAGTGTCCCTTTAGATATGAAGACGTCAAGATGATTGTTAACAATGTTTGATACCTCAGTAAGTGCTTCATAACCCACATTCTTATACGTGGGTTCTACTAACTGCCTTGTCGCCTCGTTAATGTAATCGGAGCGGCTCCATACTACAGCCTGTGGACCTTTATCAGCCTTTTTAATAATAATATCACGTCTACCCTTCAAACGCATAAGCGCTGCCTGTATAGATCTAGGTAAATTGTTTGGAACATGCACAGGGTTAGTTGTTACGAACCTTTCAAAGAGACTTCTACCGAAGCTGTTTATGAACTGAAAGCCGTTCTCTCTCATCTTCTATATCAGAAAATATCTTTGGAGAAACACGTACTATTTCCCTACCTAACCGATACCTATCTGCTGCAAATGAGGTAAGTGCAAAATTAAGTCCCATTGAGAGTGCGGTTTTCTCAATTTCAGTCAAAATCACACCTGACGAATGCTCAATCTCAATAGTTGAAAAATGATGACTGCCTCTGTCAACATTATTAATTAAATCGGAACGGGAAACTATCTGATCGCAACAGGGTAACGCCAGCGGGGGTGTCTCACCGTTAGCGGTGGTGTGAGCATTCACTTTTATTACTTTCGCGCGAGTTACATATCTTCCCGCCCGTCGAAATTTTCGATTAGGATTGTAGTCCATTGCACGGAATTCCTCAGATCGGATTTCGAAATGCAGAAGCTTGAGCTTATTGATTTTGACTTTAACAGATTGCTCATATACAGTGTTATCAATCTGGCCTTGTCTTATGTTGTATACATGATCATGAAACTTTTTGAGAAGTTTGATCAGTCGACGGCTACAATCATTCTGAGCACGTCTCCATTGAGCAACGAAACTTTCAGAGTAGGGGTGGTCAACCATATCAAGGTTAACACATAATGGCTTCAGAAAACGCAATGCTTTGGGGATAATCCTGTTTTCATCACAGCAGCTGAGAAACTGGAGGTGTGCAAGTGCCATAGATTTCTGCTTGTCCAGCGGGATTCCGGTTGGAATTCGGCCAAATAGTCTAGAAGATTCGTTGATAGGCCGCTGTCCTGGATTCCTCGAATAGAATTCAGCCATAAATATTATGAATAAATAAATTGATAGACAGGACAAAAGACGTAGCAGATTGTTGACGTTTCGCCTTACGGCTTTTTCAAATCTAAAGACACATTGAACAATCCAGAAACACATTAGTAAAATAGAACAGAAAAATCAAAGCTTAATCATGTCATATCTACCCACCTGAAGAAATAATTATCGTTGCATTCGTGAGGTGCCTCGGTGAACATGTAGCCAATGATACGTTGCTCCAATTGCTCGCGCTCACGAGTATTTACGATTCCGCCTCTGATAACACAATACTGCATGCAATCCATTTGTCCATGCGCTAAAGCGTGACTCACTGCACCATCACTGGGATTCCCTGCGCGATAATGTGATCTACGAACATTCATTCGCCGTGCCAATGTTAACGACGTCTGGCCCACATACTGAAATTCACATACTACGCACGTGCCGATATAGATAATTTTAACAGACTTGCAACTAAAAACGCCTCTTACGGGAATAATAGCCTCACTCGCTGAGCTTATAGCTTCTTTTACTGTGGGCATGACCCTGCAAGTAGCACAACGTTTATCATTGCATCTTGTACTCTTAAAATCTCTGCGCTCATGCTCTGTACTTAATGCTGACCTTATTAATAACCGTGAAAGCCTTTTAAAACCAGTGAATATCACAACCGGTATTTTATTACGCGATACCTTATTTCTCAGCTCCATCTTACCGCCATGGGAACTCCACTGGCGCCTGCGTTAGCTGTCATCTATATGGATGCGATGGAGGCAAAATGGTTATCAATGTCAACCATTAAGCTCCTCTGTTTTCTTAGGTACATAGATGACATATTTTTCGTATGGCCTGACAGCAGTGAAAGTTTAGAATCTTTTGAGAACCTAGTTAATAGTGTTGGACCCCTGAGACTCTCCTTTGAAAAGGGTAGTAGAGTAAATTTCCTGGATTTAACTATATAAGGAAGGGACTCAGTACAAAACATCGTTTTATCGCAAACCGGAATCTCCACCGGTTCATTTACATGCATACAGTACACACCCCAATGCTCTTAAACGAAATATTATTTACAACGAGGCTTTAAGAGTAAAAAGAGCATGCACTGACAATTCAGAATTTAACGGCACATAATAAATCTAATAACAGATTTTGAGCGAAGAGGCTACCGGAAAAGAATGATTAACACACAGATCAAGACAGTGAGAAGAATGGATCGCTCACGTATTTTAGCACCTAGGTGCAAAGAAATTAAACAAGAAACAAAGATGTTAATTGAATATCATCCATTGTTCGAGCCCATTAGTCACGCGATACGGATGGAGCTGAGAAATAAGGTATCGCGTAATAAAATACCGGTTGTGATATTCACTGGTTTTAAACGGCTTTCACGGTTATTAATAAGGTCAGCATTAAGTACAGAGCATGAGCGCAGAGATTTTAAGAGTACAAGATGCAATGATAAACGTTGTGCTACTTGCAGGGTCATGCCCACAGTAAAAGAAGCTATAAGCTCAGCGAGTGATACTATTATTCCCGTAAGAGGCGTTTTTAGTTGCAAGTCTGTTAAAATTATCTATATCGGCACGTGCGTAGTATGTGAATTTCAGTATGTGGGCCAGACGTCGTTAACATTGGCACGGCGAATGAATGTTCGTAGATCACATTATCGCGCAGGGAATCCCAGTGATGGTGCAGTGAGTCACGCTTTAGCGCATGGACAAATGGATTGCATGCAGTATTGTGTTATCAGAGGCGGAATCGTAAATACTCGTGAGCGCGAGCAATTGGAGCAACGTATCATTGGCTACATGTTCACCGAGGCACCTCACGGATGCAACGATAATTATTTCTTCAGGTGGGTAGATATGACATGATTAAGCTTTGATTTTTCTGTTCTATTTTACTAATGTTTTTCTGGATTGTGCAATGTGTTTTTAGATTTGAAAAAGCCGTAAGGCGAAACGTCAACAATCTGCTACGTCTTTTGTCCTGTCTATCAATTTATTTATTCATAATATATATATATATATATATATATATATATATATATATATATATATATATATATATATATATATTAAATTCTTGCTTGATTTGAAAATCTATTAATATTTTGAAAGAATTGTCATCACGACAATCTCGAGCAACGCCGATTTGACTAATCCTCTTATATATATATATATATATATATATATATATATATATATATATATATATATATATATATCTTCTTTTACTGTGGGCATGACCCTGCAAGTAGCACAACGTTTATCATTGCATCTTGTACTCTTAAAATCTCTGCGCTCATGCTCTGTACTTAATGCTGACCTTATTAATAACCGTGAAAGCCGTTTAAAACCAGTGAATATCACAACCGGTATTTTATTACGCGATACCTTATTTCTCAGCTCCATCCGTATCGCGTGACTATGGAATTGGATATCATGTATCGCGTGTATGGAATTGGATATCATGAAGGAAGGATTCTGTAGCTGGTTTTCAATGCGAAAGTTACCTCGTGTGACCTAGCAACTATTCGTTACATAAATAAGAATCCATCAAAGGATCACCAGTCCCGATTCCAATCGATCTTCATGATCTCATACGATAAAATCTATAATAAGCATGCCAGAGAAGCATCTCGGACAATGCAGTTTCTGGATATCATGATGGAAGGTTTCATATACTGTGTGAAATCTGGTAATCCTGGATTCGTAGCCTAGCAGTCAAGAGCGCAAGCCAAGTACGGAGAGCGACAGCTCGAATCTCGGATAAGTCAAATTTCAAAAGGCGAAGAGTTGGTAGTCAGCCTTCTGATGAGCCCGGGGCTACCAACATGTGGCAAAAAGCGGGCGAAACGAAAACGGTTGTGGCAATGGCACCGTTAGTAGTCAGAGTGTATGGAATTGGATATCATGAAGGAAGGATTCTGTAGCTGGTTTTCAATGCGAAAGTCACCTCGTGTGACCTAGCAACTATTCGTTATATATATATATATATATATATATATATATATATATATATATATATATATATATATATATATATATATATATATATATATATATATATCAGATTGTGTAAAACTGTGCTCTTGGATTGTGGAAAATTGTTTAAAATTGTGTAAATTGCTCTTGGATTGCTTTTTTCAGATTGTGTAAAACTGTGCTCTATATATACGTTGTTGAAGTTTGTCGTCACACATTGGATGACTGGGCATACGTAGCGACTTTGAATATTGCGAGAATAATTCGGTTCTATTTCTTGATCTGATGAGGATATATAGAATGCTGCCTGGTGTTTATGCCTCATTATGAGGAAAACATAGTGATTTATTTACGAGTACACCATTGTGTGTCCCAGGGCAGGTGTAACAACAAATTATATTTTATATATTTGTACACTTTAAAGTGTCCTTGTAAAACAGCATTTCTATTAAAAGGAATTTAGTGTCTGATGCGTTGTTAAACCGCAATACGCACTGCCATGCACAGAGCTTATGCTAAATTTCTTCTGATGATTCAGTTTAAGGGTAGTTCTGTTTTTCGAGCTTTAGACATTGTTTAAGCGTGTGTTAAGGTGCCTATGGATGATTATTAAAGTCACGGTACTGATGAGCTCCGTTAGAGCGAAACGCGTATACCGTTGATGAAGTTTGTCGTCACACATAGGATACGTAGCGACTTCGAATATTGCCAAAATAATTCGGTTCTATTCCTTGATCTGATGAGGATATATAGAATGCTGCCTGGTGTTTATGCCTCATTATGAGGAAAACATAGTGATTTATTTACGAGTACACCATTGTGTGTCCCAGGGCAGGTGTAACAACAAATTATATTATATATTATAATATTGTAGAATTTAATACAGAATATTATTCTATCATTATTAACAGTTTATAATCAATTATTCACAGTTTGTCTCCAAAATAATATATATAATTATCAAACGTTTCAGAAAAAACTATGGAAATGCAATGCAACGAAAAGACAAAGGTAAGTACAAATATACTTTAAAAAGACAAAGTATGTTTGTCTTTTAAACATAAAAAAGGAGGGGAGCTTCCCCCAGATCCCAAAATGCAGAATCTAGTCATTATAAATATGCTCGCTCCATTCGATAGGAGCAACTTATTTAACATTTTCCTAGGAAATTTCGCCGTGAAATACAAAAACCGTATATATAAAAATTTATCCGCAAAGATATAAACTATATATGCAGTTGGCATATATATTTTGTATATACATTATATTTATAAAATATATAATCCATATTTCTTGCTAAATAAATAGACTTTGACCATCATCTCCATCAGTCTAATGTATCACTCCGAGACGACAGCGTTTCGACTGCTTTTGTGATAACTGTAACGATTATTATTTTTCACGATGCTAGACGAAAATCAGATGCATAACGCGTTTTACTGGCTTGTTGGCAATAAAAACGTCCCGGAATGATACATTAGACTGATAGAGCTGATGATTGAAATCCAGTTATTTAGCAGCAAATATGGATTAAAAATCAATCGTAGCCAGCTTTGGATCCTGGACCACAGTTTCAAGCGATTTTTCGCAATAACAATTTATAAAATGACGCATTCCTTTTGGAATTCTGTTAGAAATTTAGTGCTTCCTTAAGCAACGGATACGCATTTGTGTGCCTTATGTAAAAAAATACTAGAAGGTCCACACACGCAACAAGCCAGTAAACACGCTTTATGCAACTGAGCTTCGTATAGCATCGTGAGGAATTGCTGGTGTCTTTATAGTTATCACAAAAGCAGTCGAAACGTACCCTAACCACTTCATCCTACTGACGATAACTGTTGGGTGGTTAAGAATGTCATGAAGTGATACATTAGACTAATGGAGCTGATGATCGAAGTTCAGTGTTTAGCAGCTCATATGGATTTTATATCAATAGTAGCCAGTTTAGGCTCCTGGACCACAGTTTCAAGCCATTTTTCGCGTTTAACAATTTATAAAAAAACGCATTCCTTTTGGAATCATGTGAGAAATTCAGTGCCCTTGTAATCAACAGTTACGCTTTTGTGCCTTATAAAGAATAACTAGAAGGTCCACACACGCAATAAGCCAGTAAAAATGCTTTATCCACCTGAGTTTCGTATAGCATCGTGAGGAATTGCTGGTGTCTTTATAGTTATCACAAAAGCAGTCAAAACGTACCCTAACCACTTCATCCGACTGACGATGACTGCTGGGTGGTTAGGATCGTCTCGGAGTGATACATTAGACTGATGGAGCTGGTGATCCAAGTCCAGTTATTTAGCAGCAAATATGGATTAAAAATCAATCGTAGCCAGCTTTGGCTCCTGGACCACAGTTTCAAGCGATTTTTCGCAATAACAATTTATAAAATGACGCATTCCTTCAGGAATCTTGTGAGAAATTCAGTACCCACGTAATAAACGGATACGCTTTTGTGCCTTATAAAGAATAACTAGAAGGTTCACACACGCAATAAGCCAGTAAAGATGCTTTATCCACCCGAGTTTCGTCTAGCATCGTGAGGAATTGCTGGTGTCTGTACAGTTATAGCTTTTAAAAATTATGAATAGAGTTAAAATCAGAAAATAATGCGATATGTTCAGACCATTTTTCAGTTCAGACTAAATTAGTCAAATGGTAAATTTGACTAAATTGGTTTTATTAATCAAAACAATTTTTAAAATGCAAAGGATTTCATTGAAATTATTAAATCGATAACGATAAAACATAATCTATGTGTATTGCTTTTTTATCGATACATGCCTTCCGCTGTTGTCTTTTCGATCGACAATACAACACGGACCATCTGTACAAATTGTATTTTGGTTTGAAGATATTATTTAATAAATCTTTTTGCGCCGTGTTTAGTCTACCCAACTCTACCCTTGAACATAATTTGCAAGATAGATCACAATTTTTGATAGATCAGATTTTTATTATTAAAAAATTATATTTTATTTTTTTATTTTGATCACATTTTTTATCACATTTTTTTGTGATAAAAAATGTGATATTTCACATTTCATATTTTTCAATAGATCACATTTTTGATATGATCGTCAGGGCGAGAATGTTTTCGAAAATTAAAACATGAACCCTAATTGAACAATACCGAAATGTGACTTTACATGAGAGCGTTACAAAAACGTTTTTAAATGAAAAGTTCACTTGTATCATAGAAGATCACAAAAGACGCAAATAATTCAGGTTTGTTATACAAAGTCCGAATATATTAATTAATTTAATTAATTTAATTTCTAATTAATTAATTTTTTTTAATTTAATTTTATATTTAAAGTTTTATAGTTTATGAAAATATTCATTTTCTTCTTTCTTATGTCAAAGACTTTTAAAAGCTACGATAGTATGAAGTTTATTATTAATATGATAATTTTTAGGCATAGAATTTTATTTTTTTCAGATTTATGAAAGTTTGAATTTTATATCAAATCAAAATGAAACATCAATCTCGTCAAATCAACTCGACCTTTCGAGAAAACGTTTCTTAATTTCAACCTTCATTAAGTTACATACACTTATTGACTCAAGTCATTCTTGTATTCTTATATTCTTATTAATATTATATTAATAATATAATATAATATACTATACTATAATATACTATAATATAATAATAATTAAATAATAATTTATATAATAATATAATAATAATCTTTGGTATCTCTTTGTTATGTCTGTCGTTATAATTCTGCGGAAACAGAATTATAATAATTTGAGAAATTTTTATTAGTTGTGACCCTCCAGATGTCTCAAGTATTCACAGATTATTTAATTCAGATTATTTTTAGAACCTAAATAATTCAGATTATTTAGGTTCTGTAGAAAGTCAATTTTCACACCATTCAACAACGGAGTATCGAGCGTTACAACGGAGTCTTATGGAACACTGTTTATATACAACTAAGAGATTAAAGCCGTTCTGTGACAGCTTATAAAGCTGTCTTTGCAGTTTGTCCGAGAATTACCATGTACCGCAAATAGCTTTTCCTCTCCATAAAGAGTGTTTAAATCTCTAGACGTCTATTAATTAAATTCAGAAAGATTTTGTAATTTTTAAATCGATAAATTTATAATGATATTTATAATTTGTTAATAAATACTAAACCCTTAATCTTCTTCAATTTCAAATATATACTTATTACAGGAACAAAGAAGCAGAAAAAAATATCCTTTATTTGATAAAAAAAATTCTTATAAAGACTTAAATGTTTACTTTAGTAAATACAGAACTTACTAAATTAAAGTATAACTATAAAAAATATTTTAAGAGCTTAAACCCACAATATTGTTATATTGAAGATACGGAATTGGAAACAGATTAATGTGTATTTATGAAATGGAGTGAATCAACGTGCAGAACAGAATGAATTTATCAAAATTTAAATCGTAATAATATTATCGACAACCGTCGACGACATCCGCTCGCTACTTACAACTAACGACTTGCAGACGGAGTTTAATCTTAAAAAATTTATAAATTTTATTTTAAAAATTTTAATTTCTATTAAAATTTGCCGCAATGTAATATTGTTTCTGGTGGTTCTATTATAGGAATAGAACAGTGCATGACTAAAATCGAATGAAATAGTTTACATTTCTGCATATTAAGAGCTTGCTTTATTTTAAACGTGAAGTTAGAATAATGAAACTTACATCATTTGTTATAGGAACATAGGCGAGCGTCAAGCGTATACTCTCATACTAAATGCTTAGGATTACGTAGTGCGTATTGTATTAAACTCACGTTGAGTTTAACAAATTCAATATTGAAAAGCAACTACACTACAAAAATAACGATATGGTATAGACTCGGCGAAATCAAATGATCAATATTTCTGAAAAGAATGAAACAGAGCAGGCTAAACCTACATTTTTTGTCATTTAAACTCATTTGGTAATTTAACTTTTACAAAATCTGGTAGAAATGTTTAGCTATCAACGTGTATTGATAAAGCTAGAACATTAGAAAAATTAAGGATTGCGCGAAAGTGGCAAAAATATGTCAAACAAAATTACGACACTACAGGATTGAAAATCAAGGAAGAAATTTCTTTATTTATGTTTCATCGAATACTGTCGACATCATCAGAATTAACATTGAAAAGCCAATCGTAGTTTCTCAACTATATAGACTATAGTTCAACTATTATAAAGTTGAAAACACGATTTGCAGTTGAGAATAGAAACAAAAAAATGACTTAAGTCATTTGCAACTGTCAGACATTCTAGTTCTTTATTTGTTTTAGTTGATTAATGAAGGAAGGCACAACTTAAACACAAGAATCGATGGCTATATAACGACCGGTAATGTTGTTGTGTTGATGGTAAGATTGGAGGCTGGTAAATTAATTATCAGTCTCTTTAATAATAGGCTAATATTTAAGCGAACATACGTACGCAAGCGTCCAAAATCAGAAAATCAGAACAATCCAAATCAGTCCAAAATCTATCGGAAACGGCACAATTTTTTAATAACAAAAATAAAATAAAAGCGATAAATAACCTCGCAAAGTTACAATATTTTGGAAAATCTTATACTTTTGCTGATATTCCTATAGAAATCCCTATAAAATCCCTATAATCATTTGCAATTTTTTAATTAATTTATATTAATTTGACGTGAAGATTTATTTTAAAAATAAACATATATCTCCTTTGTCATTTTTATTTATTATAAAATAAATAAAAATAAATTATAGGGGTACTAATAATCATTCAAATCATTTAAACCATGAACGGTTCAGAATTGCTCATTTAGTACTGCCTACTCTAGTATTGCCTTCAGGATTCCATTGGAATACGGCAATATGTTGAAAGCTGTTTTCGGTACTTAATTGGACTAAATCAACGATCAGCATGTGACTTTTGAAAAAGAGCATTTTGAATGAATATAGAAGTGACCTGAAAGTCGTGAATCAAAGTGGAGTATATTAAGCAACCACACTATATACACCTGGAAAGTTGTTTACTCTGCACATCCCGTGTCAGAGTAAATATGTCATCCGTGTCAGAGTAAATCTGTCATCCGTGTCAGGGTAAATCTGTCATCCGTGTCAGTGGTCGATTACTCCGAATCGACCACTGGGTACTTCATTGTAGTGATAAGTGTTGCTTGGTACTCATTGTTAGTCTAGAAGTGACATGGTGACTGAAAGTCGTGAATCGAAGTCCAGTCTATCAAGCAACACTATTTAGTATAAATGCCGTATTTCGTAAAAAATCCTGGACCGTTGTTTACTCAGCACATCCGTGCACTACTATTATACATGCCGTATCCATTAAGGATCCAACGAGTGCAGCGACAATTCAGCAACAACTTCTGCCTAGTGTTTAAGGATAATCCGCACAGGAATTCGATCTGGTAAAGAGCGTAAACCTTAGTCAATTAAGCAGTGTCGGAAAAGTCTTAATTCACAATGTCACACAGGCAACCGAAACAACTAGTGAGTACTTCATTCTACTTATGAGTGTTGCCGGGTACTCATTGGTCATCTAAAAGTGACATGGTGACTGAAAGTCGTGAATTAAAGTCCAGTCTAAAAGGCAACATCATTTTGTATCTATATATACTTTAATAAAGTGTAGGAAACAGGCAAATACACTTATACTTTATTTAAACGTTTCGTCCTTTATAGAGACTTCGTAAGTATATTGTATGAAGTTACAAGTAAAGAATTTTTAATCTAAAAATTCTTTCCTTATAACTACTTACAATATACTGGCGAAGTCCCTATAAAGAACGAAACGTTTAAATAAATTATAATTGTATTTGCCTGTTTTCAACACTTCTTTAAAGTATATAATCGTATCCTTATGGATCCGGGCACGCAACTTAAACTCAATCAACCAATATATACATTTAGATTATATAAATATATATTTAGATTATATAAATATATATATTTAGATTTATTCTTTACACCTCATAAATTCATATTGCGTAATGCTCAAAAATATGTCAGATATTATTGGTCTACTATTACCTTTAACTGAATCACCTTCTGTGGTCTAAATATTTGTACATCTATATATTAGTATAAATATTTGTACATCTATATATTTTACAAATATTTGTAAAATATACAAACATGTATATTCATTTAAAAATATCGGTATTAAAAGAAATATACGATAAAAAATGTTCATTTTTATTTTGATATAAAAATAAAAATTTATTTTATCTTAATTTCCAGACCATATGGATTAACTAAACTATTTAAATGATTCTTAAGGTGATCAATATTATTACATATTCTGGCGATACGAATACTTTCGTTATCTAAAGTATTTTATTTAATTGTATTTAATATTCGTGAATCAACTTAGTTGGTAACAAATGCAAAAAATGAAATATGTGCATAAGTAAGTAATTCTGATTTGACTTAAAAACTGCGAACTTACAAAGATTTTAAGTTATATGTCCCGGGCAGTTGTGCTTTGGTTATCGTCACTATCCGATTGAATGATAAGTTTCTACACAGAGACCAAGCACTTTAATTTATAATCGACAAGGTTTAAAATTTATATTTTTAAACATATTTCGCATTTAAGCGATTAAATGCTAAAATTTAGTTGTCACAAAGTAAATGAAAAATCTAAAATTTCAGTGCAAAAATATATTACAATAAGAAATACGGTTTAAATTTTATCAACTTGAACTTTAAATTGCGTCATAGATATTTTGATATAAAGCTGATATTCTGATACAATTATATATAACAATAATATTTCTTAACTAAAAATTCAAATGAAGCTTTCCATTTTGATTCAATATGTAAAAAACTCATCTATCTAAAATGTTTGTGAAAGATCTTTCCATCTAAGCTGTGTAATGTCCAGTCCTCAATAAAAAAGGTCTCTTAGTAATTAAGTCTATACTATCTTTAATCATGAAGGAGTTCGTTTATACATCACTTAATGTTATAATTGAATTTTTTGCGGTTTTATAGTAAGTGAGACTGTATGGAGGAATTAAGAGAGCGCCGGATAATTGACTTTGTGTATTTTCGGTAAACCTGACATTATGTTGACCAACGAGCCGGTTGGGATGCTGGAATTATATAATTTCACATTTTATGTTTACAACATTTTTAAAATTATGTCTATAGTTTTTATCTTAAACTCGGGTACTACTTCCAAGCACTTTGGCAATGCTTGTAATTATACTGGAGTAGATAATTTCTACGTTATAGCTTATGCAAAGATGTTAAATCAAGAAATTTAATTGTGTAAAAATATCCAACATATTCAAAGATAATATTTTGTAATATCAAGCTAATATATACAAAATCAAATACCTCAGCTTAGAATAGTTCAATCATGTGTCTTAATAAATGTGTTCAAATAAATCATATACGAGTGTTGTATTTGTAAAAAGCATTTTGAAATTTCTATTTAAAACAACACGTAGTTAAAAATTTCCACTTACAAATAATGGACGTTGGGAATAAATTTAAATATGGCAAAATTAAATTCTTTAATGATGTTGCCAGAATGTGAAATACAATTTTAAGCATATAACAAATATATACGGATAATGTGTTCATTTACAGGTGAACTAGGTAAGGGCTTTCACGCGATATAGGAAATTCATGGATGTAACATTTGAACGCAGTATTGATTTGGACACAGAATAAAGGCAATCAATATTTTAGAAAAATAATATATTTTAAATAATAGATAATAAAACAATGCAGATTGCTCTCAGTCGACAAAATTTCTTACTATCGACTAATTTAAAAACATTTAACCGACTACAATACAGTAAAGAGTGCTAACGGAAAGAATTATTTTATTACAGGTTTTAATGTATAAAAGGCATGTTTTGTATATATTTCATGCAATATATTTTTATATTTCATGTAATTTGAAATATAACTATTTTGTATTTGAATTATTCTAAAACAATTTTTAAATATTAAATTATTTGATGTCATTTATTAAGTCATTTTATTAGGTTGCATCAAATATATTTTTTTCAATATGAGCGGTAAATTGAATTTAACATTTGAAATTTAAATGTTACAAAGTGTTTGAGTAATAAAAAACCAAACAAAATTGATAGAAAAATATACAATAGTGGTTGATAGATATACAATATAATATTTTGTTTTTCTATACATAAATCATTGTTTATATAAAAGTATTTAAAATTATCACAATCAATAATAAAAATGATAGAAAGAGCAAAATTGCAATATAATTATAAAACGCTGTTAATGTAATTAATGCGAATAATTTTGTAATTATAAAAAAACAAAAAGCGATTCATGTTTAAGTAGTAAAATATCTGGGATACAAGTTTTACCGTAAACATACAGATGATGAATAAATCACAAAAATTTAATTAGCGTATTGTCTATTTAAAGTTGCAACAAAAATGAATATTTTGTAATATTATATTATGTTATTATATTATATCAAAATTGTATATTTTGCTATTAAATGTGATTTTTATTTAACACTTTTTATGTTAATTTTTATAATGTGAATAAAATAATCAGTAGGAAGTTATTCATGTTATAACCTGACGTAAAATACAATTCCCAATTGTTCATAAATATCGTCTGGTTATAGAAGTGAATTTAATGAATTTTAACATAAAACCAAACAAATCAGTTTATCAATTGATAAATTTATTAGCGCGAGATGAAGATTAAATTTGAAAGTAGCAAGATAAATGTATCTTACATAGTAGTAGCTCCAGTAGCCCCAATGAAGCAGCTCCCAGTCGATCAACACTGCTGATTCCAATTCTCTGATTTAAAAAAAAACAGAAACATTTTACAAATTGCAATACATTAAATTATAGAAAACGATAAAGAATGTTGTAATCTCGCCTATTTTAATATATTCTTTATATAAATAGCGATTGTAGCTATTTTAAAGGTTGGAATATAAACCAACTGAATTAAAGCTTTTAACAAAATTATAATGTTGATATTTTTCAGCAACAAAAAGAGTGAAATGAGGTATATGCAAATACAAATATAGCTAGAAACGTTTAGTCAAGAATAAAAATCAACTGCTAAATTATTACGGTCTTTTAAAAGATAAAGATAAATGGGAATATGGGATAATCCTTGACTACATTAGCAAATCTACTAAATAACGGAATTATTAAATATTTTTTAATGATATATAACAAAAATGCTTACACATTTATTCAATAGTGCAATATATATTGGAAGATTGCGTTATATAATCATTAAGCCTTTTAATGATTATATAACTAAATTGGCTTAATTATTAAGCATACTTATAATCACTGCAAAAAATAAACGGTTAAACTACAATAGATTTATGATCTGTAAAACTTACATGTAGGTCAAGTTATCCAAGCCAAGGTTGTCGTTGATGTTTATTTCACAGTCAGAAAATTTTCTAGAATTTTAATTATCCATAATATAATTATTATTAATTATCCATAATTTTCATTATGCATTATGACAGAAGGCATGCTGTCCTGAAATATCTCAACAAAATGAAATTCAACCGACTACAAACAAGACGATTTCAATGCATCATTTTAATCTGATGGAAGACCAACATGTTTATCGTCAATATAGTGCGTGATGAGGGACGAAACAACGATGATACAGGGACGTCCACTGATGAGTCCCGCCCTGTGGAGTTGTCTGGACAGCATGCTTTCTGCCGTAATGCGACCTGATAGCTGAAGCTATTATGTAGCCAGCTAAAATACAAGTTAGTCGAAGAGGTCCGGAAATATCTCAACAAAATGAAATTCAACCGACTACCAACAAGACGATTTCAATGCATCATATTAAATATGATCAACGGACCCTGCAATTGAGAGGGAAAACTCGAAGAAAAAGAAGAAGATATAAAATATGGCATATGAAATATGTGTTTTCAAACAAGGGTTTAATTTTTTAATGATCAAATTCATTAAAAATTTCTAAAATTGATAATTTAGGAGCTAATATTTTGATTATATTGTTAAATTAACTATACATTTGATTTTGGTAATTTAAACATGTCTAATGCATAACATGTCTAATGCTTTGCCGATTTAGAAAATTCTTCAAATAATATGCATAGAATTAAATTGAACTAAGGCTAGTTAAATACATTTAAATTGAACTAAGGCTAGTTCAATTTAAATTTACTGCCAGATTTGTATTCTAAATCATTGTGTATCGGATTGTAAACATTTATACGTGTTTACTATATAATTTTATGCTTTGCGTAAAAGTAAAATCAAAATCGTGATTTTTGAACAGGTAAATTTGAACACTTTAATCTGTGATAAATAGGCAATTTTCGAAGTAAACTATCAATTGGTCGCAAAAAGCTTATGACAGATGATTATAAATTTTGTTAAGTTTTATCACATAAATACTAGCGAAGTACTATCCACACTCTATTTTAGCAGATATTGCATGCAGTATGAGATTGAATATGCATAACTTTATAATAAAATAAAATATCTTCATAAATCGGAATCAACACGATGTTTAGTAAAATAAAGATGCCATTAGCATTTTTAACAGCAATGCTGTTGAAATATAGAAAAAGGATAAAAGACTGATATTATTTCTACAGATAATTCCAGGAAAATAACAAACAAATACAAATCCCTAAATTTGTTTGTCATACAATATTATATTTCTAAAATTTTAAGTAATTCGGATTTCTTATTCAAATTATAATTTATAATTTAAATAGTTCAGTACAGCAAACTAGTATACAAGCGTTAACAGATGAATTTGTAAAATGTTGTTAATTCATTAACAAAATTTCGATGTGAAATATCAGCCATTTAACATAAGTTGTTAATGATTATGCTTTAATTAGAAAATTATTCCTTTTGATTGATAAAACAATCAAAGATTTTTGACTTTTGATTACACAACCATAACTGCAAGTTGATTTTATAAATTTGAAAATAACGACTAACAATGTGTGTCATCATATTAAAATATGTAATATTTAAATATAATATAATTAAATATTTAATATTTAAATAAAATATTTAAAAAATATAATAACAGATATAATTTTACAGAAATAATATAATCTTCGGTTGTAAATAGTTGATAATGATCTATTATTGATAAAGAATTATTGGAGCTGAATAAAAAAGGGAAAACGTTTATTTGATATTTTGCTAATCTCTGTTAGCATCTTCAGAAAATTACCTGATAATTATCAGGTAATTTTCTGAAGATGCTAACAGAGCTTAACAAAATAGCAAATGAAATTTTCTCCGTTTTTACCCAGCTCCAATAATTCTTTAGAATCTTAGGTATTGAGATATTCATTAGCTTGACAAGTAAACAAACAATATAAAAGAAAAATCATTAACTTAATGCGTCATGCATTATAAATTGGTTTTGTACCTACAATGTCATTTCAAGTTCTACGTGATTCCCATTTCGTTTTAATATTCAACGTTACTTAAATTGATTTAAAATTGTGTCAACATATACAATCAGTCTAATGATAGATTGCTTTTATCTTCTATAATTGAAGATAAAAGTCTTCAATTAAGACTATAGAAGATTAAGACATAATCTTCTATAGATTGAAGATATCTTTTATCTTCACTTTAATTGCTACTTGCAAACTTACATTTCTTCGATCTGATTAGAAATTCCGTTTATATTAAGACATTGAAGATGTTTTAAAGTAATTGCACTAAAATAGAATCAATTAGATAGCTGATTAATGAATTAATTTGATAATTTCCACAGAAGCATTTTAGCCGATATTTTGCTCAAACATTAGTAGAAAATTAAGGAATAGTTACGTAACTATCAAGCAAGATATGCCTTTTTTCTTTAGCAGCCGCTAATGAATCAGTAAAGGCGTTTAAACAGTCGATTTGTAATTTCACAGGAATAAAAAATGATTTGTAAGTTTAGTGATTAAGAAAATTCGAATACTCAACTTTAGTTAATTTATTAGGAACTTGTAGATTAAAGTTTTGTGTGAATTCGCAATCCATAAAGTTGTGAATCGTACAAGAATATTTAGAAAACTTGTAGGAAATCATTCAATTTTAATCAATTATAAATTAATTTATAACTTTTCAATTTTATTATTGTTAGGTTGTTTAATCAATTTTATAAAAACTTATATTTTATTATATTTGATATCAAATTGCTAATTTTTAAGAATCATCGCATCGTCAGGTTATAAAATTAAAAGTAATATATGAAATTTAATGAAATTTAAATTGAATACAAATTATTTTAATTTAAAAATTAAATTTACACTTTACATTAAAGTTATTAGATCGATTTGTTTTGTTAAATACGTAAAGTTGTCATCCTGAAAAATTTATATCTGGAAAAATGTTAAGTTGTAAATTAAAAATTCTTTTAATTATTCATTAAAGGTAAGTTTGCTAAAAAACTTATCCGTTCCTTCAAAAGGATACTTGATTAAATGTAAAAACGTTGCTTAATCTCCTACTTTGACAAACATATTATTCAAATATCAGAATAAACATTTGTACACCAAAAATTACAGAATAAAATCTATTGCTGCACAAATGCATTATATTTAACCATAACACAAAAATTTATGAAAGTATGCAAGAATAGATGTATTAGAGTCCGATCCATGTACTCACATATTTGTACTAAAAACACTGATTATAACATTTGCCTAAGCTAAAACAATTAAGCTTGCAATTAAAAATGTAAGGATACAAAGCTTTACCAATCACATAATATAATTGAAGCAAAAAATCCATAAATCTTCAACTTCATCTTAGATCAGCCACCAGTCTCCATTCCAATTCATGGCTCAGGTCAACTGGGATCTTAGCCACCGGCCACACCAGCAAACCGCCCTTTGACGGAACCATTCAAGGTCCTTCACCTCCCGCTAAAAGTCCAGGCAAGGCGAAATATGGTTGGTAATTGCGAGATGAGGAGCTTGAGAAAACTTAGTATTTGCTCTGGGGGACGTTTTCTAGAGAAGAAGACTAATTTCGAGATAGGCAAATATCATAGATGCGCACTAGGGTTTTCACATTCAATAACATATGATGGGTCCGTTTCGGTACACACCCAGCTGTGTTCAGGATACGTTTAAGTCTATCCAAGTCAGATTTTGCCGACCAATTCACCGTAACGATGAGCCCCTGATATTTTCCTCGACTTGTGATGGTAGGGAGTGGCTGAGACTGCAAAATGAAAGAGAGAGAGCAGATAGTGGTAGTCTCTTAAGTTTTATCTTTGTGACAGGGGCACCATAAAAGACAGCCATTTGCGATTTGGAGGAGTTCAAAATAAGATTGGATGGGGGGGGGTATCTGGTCATTTAATCTTAAAAAGAAACGACTGATGTCCGAGACTACAAATTTGCACCTTTATTCAGAAAACAGGGATGTGTTATCATCAGCATATACCACGAGATGTTGATCGCGTTTTAATGTTTTGAAGAGCACAATGGAGGCAGCGATATATAAGACAGGAGAAAGTAAGAAATATGTAACGTTTGCGATCTAATTGAAAAGTGTTTTAGATTATCACATTTTTAGTAAAAGAATCCATTATTATTGTCACATTTTAAACCATTATTTAAATAAATGGCTTTAAATAAATAACATATGATTTGTTACTACTATAAAAAAATAAAAAAATTGATCGTTTATAATTTAAAAATGTGAATTTTAAATGACTTATAATATCAATCTCGAACAATTGAGTCTATATTTAATCTTTTCATACTAAACTAGATTTTAAATTAATACGTGGCATGTAATGAAATTTTATACTTCTGTTCTAAATTCAATTTTAGACAAGTCAATTTACTCACATTGATTTCAACTGAGTTGATTTGCACAAAAAGTTGGACGGTATGTCGATTATTGGATTGCCAAAAAATCGCCTATTAAAGAAATTCAAATATCAAATAACTGATCGCAATCATTTGTCTTAAGCGATATAACACTATAATATATTCAAGTATTTAAAGTTATAAAATCCCCTTTAAAAGAAATAAAAGTTCAAATTCATCGAGTATGCGCTAGCTACATGGCGCGTCATCAGCTACTATATGCAAGATCTCAAAATAATATAAATTAAAGTAATATAAATTAAAAGAATATAAATTAATATTGATATTAATTAAATTTAAATCATTATATACAAGATGGAGTAAAATGATTTTTTGACTAAAATAAAGAACCCACTCCTTTAAACGCATTGTTTATCACGGAGCTTATTTTAATTCAGTAAAATACAAGACATTGGGGTGTAGCATTGTAGTCGATATTGACTGCGATATTTTCCGCAACATAATCGACTTATAATCATTTCCACTTTAATTATTACAACAATTAAAACATTTACGACAATTTTGAAAAGTCACAATAATTATTTTGGTTGAATTATTAAATGGATAGTTTATTGCCGTCTGCTAGTCCTCCTCTGGATCCAGCAGTGTGAGGGAACTGGCACTGGTGAGTCATAGTGATGACGAAGCGGTATTAAATACAGTCGTCGTTCTTTCGTGTCTGGCTTATATGATTCCTAAAAATTCACGCGGAATGGTATCATCATTTGATAAATGGATAGTGTTAATTTTATTTTAAATATTAGTTATATTAAATAATATAAATATATTAATTATATATTTAATTAATATAATGATTACTTATATATAAAATTTCTTACACGAAAATAATAAATAAATAAAATTTAAGAAAATGTGATTTTATCTCACAATAAAAACTTGATTAAAATCTGAAATTGTTTCTCGAAAATAACAGGTAAGAACAAATTGAAATACATACAGATCTTGCAGGCCCAACATATTATAAAAGTCTCTGCCATTTACTTCAGCAATCATGTTGAAAGACAAATTTCTAAATTAAAATTTGTTTATTTGATATTTCGGAAATAATTGACAAAA